>JAUBNY010000082.1:1361433-1376116 GCA_032275445.1 Crypturellus soui | reverse complement strand
GCCGCCGCCCGCCTCCTATTGGCCGCGCCGCTGCCGCCGCCGCCCCACGGAGTCGCCTCGGGGGCTCGGGCTGGGGCGCAGCCGGGGGTGAGGCGGCCCCGGCCGCCTGCGAGCGACCCGCGCTACCGCCCCAAAGCGGGGAGCACTCGCCCGTCCCCACCGCGTTTATTGTTATGTGTTTTTTAAACAAGCGACGCACTGTATTTCTCTGGAGATGCCTCCAGTGAGCAGGTTTGCCCGAACTCATCATCCTGCCCAGAAACACCGTGGGGCAGCAGTTCCACTGCACCCAGGCCTGGCTGTCCTCGCACTGCCACTTCACCCTAAGAATTTGTTTTTTAAAGTTTTGGCCTTGTCTATAGCCGTCACATGGTGAGGTAGCAAAGCCTGCCCTGCACCCGACAGGTCCCCTAATTCTCGTGTCCTACTTCAGCAGAGCAGTCTTCCTTCCCAGGCTATGTTGGGGTAAACTAAGGCAGAGCCTTACACTGTCAAAAAACGATAAAAAAGTCCCAAACAAAACCGGGGAAGTAATTTACTTATACGCTCACTAAAATGATCACTTTAAATCCCATCTGTAGTACAATCTGACCAAACACGTCTGTGTTTATAAACACGTCCTGTCTTTCCCATTTGCTTCCTCTGCTATTCCCTTCCAAACAGTTATTAAGCTCTGAATTTTTGTCACTAATCACTCTGGTAACCATCCAATAGACTTTCAAAGCAGATCAAAGGGATTTTCTCCCTACCCCTGCAGTCTCTTATAATTTGCTTCAAGATTTCCCCTAACTTATGATGAATCTTATTCTCATTTTATCCTTCCCCTGTGCTCCCAGTGAGATGGAGATGAGATCTATGAGACCTTCTAGAGAGTGGTAACTTCTTGGGTGAAGGAGGATTTTAAAAGCCTATCTTTAAAATGCTAGAGAGCACCCTATATGGGCGCTGAAGCGTAGAGTTTTAAAGTCTGTGCTATTTCTCAGTAAAATGTCCGATGTTATGAATCTAAAGAAACAAATACAGTGTTAGTAGAAGACTACTAAGTGCAACATCAGGAGCACTCATTAGCCCAAAATAAAGCCAGACATGAAATCAGAAGAAAAAAAAAACGCACTTTCATGCATACTTTCACACTGTCCTTTTTCAGATAGTGAGGTTATTAACAATATATATTTAATCACTTAACTTGAAATGTTTCTAAAAAGATGCTATCAAATGACACCTAGTTCATTAAAAAGAGCTTGTACTTGAAAGACCTAAACATAAGGGGCACTCACACAACCTGGGAGGCTGGTGAGACACAAACTGCTCTGTGCACAACAGCACAAGCTTCAGGCAGCCCAAACACTCTATAAAGCTGCACACTGGAGCTGTTCGAGTTGGAAAATTGTTAGAAGAGCCAAATTCCCCTGCCTTTCTGACTGGAAGTCTGACCCTGCTTCACTAAGACAGTCTACCTGATGTGCTGGTTTATTAGATTCTCTTCCAGCCCAATGAAGTTTCTGAATTCTACAGAAAACTGAATTAATGTGCTATGCATATACAAAGGAACCTCAATATTCATGTTTTGTTTTGTTTTCCAGACATGAGACTAAGAAGACATCTAAGAAGATGACCTGCAATGAACAGGAACTCTAAAAGAAAGGTGTGATTTTGAATATTATGAGATAATTTATCAAAGAAACAATTCTGGCCTCGAGGGTAATCAAATACAAACTAGAGCCCTGCAACTCTTGGAAAGCCGGCCTCGCCTGATGCAGAACAGTGAGCTGGGTACCACGACTCGGACGTGAGAGCAGCTCCGTGTGACTGGTGTGCGACTGACACCCAACCCGCAGAGCCCAAGCCCGAGCGCGGAGCACGAGCCTGAGCGCGGTGCATTCACGGTACAGCTCATGCTGGGCAAAGCACTGCCCACAGCTCCAGGCGGGAACATCCTCTCTGGCAAACGCAGGAACTGCGGACACACATCTGCTCAGTCTGCGCAGCTGCGTCACGGAGGGTTAGGGACCGGCACAGCTGAACCAGGCTCCTACGTGGTGGAGAGCATGTACCTCTGCATGTGCTTGGTGCCTGCAAGTGTATTGGTGATTTCTGCTTGTGCCTGTGTTACGCAGGCGCTGCATGCCAGGCAAGCCTGACTGTGGAAGCGGTCTGAAAACTTAGTGAGGCCCTTGAAACTATTTCACTGTTCTGCACATGCAGGTGATTGTAGAGTTACTGCTAGAGTATAGGACATTAGCTAAATAAAAGCGTGTTATGTTTTCACAGAAAGTGACACTGTCACAGTGGATATACTTGTGGTCATCTCTGTCAGCTTCCAGAAAGACAGTCTCTTCAGTTTCAACATGCCTGTGCCAAGCTACCCAATAACATGCAAAACGTATAGAAGAAGAGACAGTTACAAGTTTCATCTCTCTTAGAAGACCTTCCCACAAGGCTGTTCAAACAAACCAAAACACACACCCCAAAAAAGACTACTGTAAAAGGTGAGGGCCAGGCACTAACTACTGGTTTTAAGAGATCACAGTCATCTTTGGCTTGTTTCTGAAAAAGAACACAGATGATCCGAAAATATCAGGTGGAAAATGCCATTGCCTCAGGCCATGTGGAAAGACTCTGGTACCTGTCACCTTCAGTCTGCACTTGGATAACACTAAAGGAACCAGCATCCAAGGAAACCACAAGTGTGTGTGTGTGTCCATATGTGACTGTAAGAGACGTGATGAAAACATCTAATGGATGAGCTGAACTGAGTCTAGAGTCTAGCACTTCAAATAACACGTTTTGTTAAATGGCATCAGCTGCTGTATTATTATTGTTCATTTTGCTTTTTTTTTGTTTATAATATTAATCTTCAAAGACTGGTAAACAGGTATATTCACAAGCATTCTTGTCTCTGTTTTTAATGGGATTTAACCATGCTGCAATCACTGTAGTTGGTCTGAAGATGCAGCCCTTCTTGGACTGCAGGATCTGCAGGGATCTGCAGGGCTGCTGTGGAGTAGGTTTCACACTCATTTCTTGCAGTATGGTATGGAAGGAGTGTACGTCTCCTAAATGCAGTCGGTGCAGTTTTTATAGGATCCACCCCATTTCTCTGTCACAAGCTAGACTCTGCCCTGGCCAAAGGTGCATAACTCGAATCCATGGAGCTTCCTCCAAATACACAGATTCCATTAGAGATTATTCACATTTTTTTTTTCTGATAAGAACAAATCTTTTTTGAAATACAAATGATAAAAATCTAATTCCTCTTTGAATATCAATTATTCAGTCACTTCTGAGCTATCTGAAAATGGGAATAGTACTTTTTCCCAGAGCATGAATTTTGTTCAGAACCCTATGAAATTTTATTTGAAGCCCTATGCAACAACTACCCAACCCAATGACTGCACCCGCATGCATCCTTCAGCAGACAGAGCAGTTGAGCTGTTTGCCTAAACACACAGAAGGGCTATTCCAGCAGAGCCGAGGTAACCAGACTCCCCAGCCAAGCATCCACCTCAGCACTGCAGTGCGCAAAGTCAGGAGGTAAGTCAGCAAGTTCACCCTTTTTCTCGCTTTAACACATTTCCCTTTCCCTGGGGCTTCGCCGCTACTAACTCACTGTGACCAGTGCGGCAGGATTGCAGCCCTGCTCTGCCTCCTCCTCCTGCTCCTCGGGAGCAGGGAAGGATTGGCAAGAATATTAACCCTCGGGCCACAAAAATACCTGTGTTCACCAATGCCAGTGAAGCAGGGCAGAAATTGTTCCCACCCTCTTCCTTCTCTAACAGTAGATTCTGACCCTGGAATCGTAACATTATTTAGTGGTAAGGAGGCAATATCCCATCCAGAGTCAGCATGCACTAACAAAAAGCTTTAGTATTTACATTAACAGCACATTTGGATAGGAGCCCACTCGTTCTGGCAGTTTTAGGCACATGGGATACTCCCAAAACTACAGTATTTATCAGCATACTTTATATGGAACATAAGGGTTTGTGTGGATCTTCAGTAGCCTTAATTTGGGGACTGATTGGGAAAAACTGCTCTCCCCCACAAAAAGTTGCTTTTGTTGAAATCAGCAAAAGAGCGCAAGCGTTGTGTCACGGGCACAAAGGAAAAGGCCCGTCAGCACTCTCTGCAAGCCATCTAAGGCACAAGCTGCTTCGACAGTTGGAGAGAGACCAATTTTTCACTCTTCTAAGTGTTTGGCATAGCCCTATTTCTGCCCTTCCTCTGTTTAAAGTTTTTTTTTTTTTTTTCCCTTTTTCTGTTGTATAATACAGATTAGATAAGCATCTGGTTTAGCAACAACGGCTCCTGCCTTGGGTAGACGTATGAGTAAAACAACCTCCTGAGATCCCCACTAACCCTATTTTCTTGCATCTTATGAGCAATGAGAATTAGATGACATTTGTGGTATTTGGCAGACCCTAGAAGCAGTCTGGTAAATAACTCTGTATTTATATTTCAAAAGCTAAGTATCGTGTCTGCGATGTGCCTTGGCACGGAGGATTCTGTGCATTTAAAAGTTTCAGTCAGAGTACTGGGTGGGCTGTCTAATTCTTTCAATTTCAAGTAAAAATTAGGCTGGTAGCATCTAATTTGGCAGTTCCTCTGGAGGAAGCGAGGTGCCACCTATCCTGAAACACATTTATCTGACACAGTTACATAAAGGCTGCTATAATTAAAGAGAGTGTGAAGACTTCATTGTCACTTCCTCCTGCTTTAGAGCACCTACAACAGGGGAGGTAACAGGGCCACATTTGTAGGTATCCTCCGTGTTTCACCAGTTGTGAGGTTTCTTTCTCCTTTAAGTGCTGCCCAGGTTTGCAGGAAGCCAGGGCCAGAGCTGCATCCTCGCAGGCTGCTTTTGCTGGGGGCCGAGCGCTGCCCTCTCCTCCAGGGCTCTTCTGGGCTCTGCCGTTTGGGACACCCAAGCCAGTCCTGCTCCACAAGTGGCATCCATAGTGCCCAGCATCAAGCAAGTTCCAAAATATAGACTCACATGAGTGGCAGCAGCTGCAAAAAAACAGCTTTTTTTTTTTTTTGCTTGAACTGTCCCATGTCTTGGGTGGAAGGAAGACAGAGGAGTTTTGCTTTTAGAGAGGGTATACATTTTTAGCTTCTATGCCAAATCCCATACAGGCTAGAGGATTAAGTGTTTCTTACTTTAAAAAGTTAAGGTGCCTTACGAGTGCTAATCAAGCTTCTAACTGCTCAAAGCGCCGACGCGGAGCACTGCAGTGTACCGCTTCGGAGTGCAGCTCGTGAAATTACAGGGAAACTGTCACTGAAAGCCAATTCCCAACTTTATGGGAAGCTGGTGCTGTTTTACGGCAGCAGCTAAAACACCACAGCAGTCTGGACAGCCCCAGCAGCAGCAAACACACGGGAATACCTGAAAACTATCACCCAGTTGGCCCCTGGGCCCAGGAAGGGCAGCTCCCGGCCATGGCTGCCTGCTAATGCTACGTGCTCTGCACGCAGCTCACCTCCAAATCATCATCAGCATCCTGTACTCGTTACAGAAAAACACTGTATTAGCTGGCAGCAGTGAGAAGCTGTTATCTTAAGGGAATTCATCAAAATCTCAAATTTGTGAGATGGAGGATGTCACAGATGCTACAGAGCAGTTCAGAGAAAGATTGGCAGATCTCATAAAAGATGTGTTTCACAGAAAGTTCCTGGTCACTGTTCATTTCTCAAAGCGACAACTAAACATTTGAAATTTTACTAGAAATCACTCATGGGGATGTTATTTAAAATACACTTTCGATACACTACAAATATCAAGTATGAGTTCATTAAAGAAAACAAAATCTAGCCTGAACAGCTGGGGCTTGGCAGAGATGATCCTGCTAGATAGAATGGTGAGCCAGCTTCTTTAGAAAACATCATCTTGTGGAAAATGGCTCTTAGGAAAACTTCAAAAACAGGTATCGGTCGTTGCTGCAGAGCCCCTGGAATAGCTGTGCACTCCATTCCACAGACAGAAAGCTAAAGCACACAGCTTAAAAACAAATAAACAAAAAGAATTTAAAATCCTAGTGGATGAACTAGCTACCTCAAACAAACATCATGCCTCAAAATTAAACCAAGTATGAACACTAAAGTAGTACCGTTCACTCTTTTCAGAATCAGAGTACACTGTCCTGCTGATTAAATACAGATTTTAAAATATAACTTAACCCTGCAGCGTTAACATGCCTGGTTTAGGGTTTCAGGCTTGAATCAGAGCAATTCTAGATACTGGATCCAGTCCTAAACTCGAGCCTTTGGCTTCTACCACCACACACAACCTCAAGCTTCTCTCTTCGAGGGCACCGAAGCACTGCTCCAAGTCAGACTTGCTCCCAGCCACATCTCGGAGTGCTGTCCCCTTATCCTTGCCCTGCCTGCCACACTCACTACTGTCACTTGCATTCTTTCTGAGACCAGTTTTGTCCTCTCCTGGTTTTCTTCCTCCAGCTTTTTTATTATTTCAGCATTCCCTTCAGAGGATTCACTGCAGTCTCTCCTTCTGCTTTGGGGATTCTTCCTGATCCCTCCCTTCCCCGTTGACCCAGCCGGCCTGGGAGATCTCAGTCAGGAAATACGACACGACACAATGCGTTTCCATCTCAGGTTTGAGCCGCAGATTCCAAACTGACCGCCAGGCGCTTCTGTTCCCTGCTTTCTCAGGAGCTGCCTGGTTCACATCTCCCGCCGTTATTCTCACAGTCAACTAATGCTCGTAGGCCAAGAGCTCCAGCTCTAAACAAGCCAGCCAGGACCTAAGTGCAGTCACTAAGGGCAGCTGGGATCCTACAGAAGCTATAGGGGCCCAAGCCCCACACACAGGGAGCAGCTCCGGCACTGCCACCCCACAGCCTGCGCTCCTTTGCCCTGGCCTCCTCACGCCAGGCCGCGCGTCCCGGCTCCCTCCGATCCCCTGCACAGCCATGCGGGCACGGAGGAGGATCCGTAGGCCTTTGACAGGATCCTTGCAGAGAGTACTTGAAAAAGCCCTAAATAGAAAGCTGGGAGGAAAGTTACGTCCTACATCACAACAAAACCAGCCACAGGCGACAGCTGCCCAAGATGGAGCAAAACTCTGGAATCTATGAAAATAAACCATGATGGAGACAAAAAAACCCTTGCAACCTATTCTTAAAATATTTATATATATATATATATTTGAGCACTCGTGATTACTGTAGGTCCATGTGTTCCAGTGATCATAATTTTGAGAGCTGGTCAAACTTGCTTTTAACCCTAATCCCTCGCCAGGGACAGGCTTAGGAGAAACCTAATATTGTGACAGCTGATTCCATATGTGTCTACAGGGCATTTTATGCATCTCCTTTGGAAGCACCTGGCAGCAGCTACTGTGTTAGACAGGCCCAGGCTGGACCCATTCAGCCCCTTGCAGCAAGCAGGGGCAAGGAGGCAGCCAGGGAGAAGAATTGCTGGATTCCAGCTCAGAACAGAAAGGAAATTGTTACTAGGACCCTCCTTACTGCTCCTTCACATCATAGCACAGTCACACATACACACGCTAAGTAATGAATATTGCTGCCACCTCTTGGTTCAGGGGAACAGAAACAGGAAGGGAAGATGAGTGTAGTGTTTTGCTGATGGAGGTGCTTTATGCATGCACAGATATATAAATATACACACATGACCAAACTTAATCCCCTGGTGTGTGTGTGTGAATATATATATTTATATTTGTATGACTGGATTTCCTTAACCTCCAACATAACTAGCACAGTCAGAAGTTTGGTCCTGGGGAATCTGTGCGTTCAGAATCACTTTCCAAAATTATGTGGCAGTGGGATGATGCAGGTGCCTCTGAAGCCACTTCTGTTAACTATTCTATTCGCTTTGGCTGTAGCAGAATTAGGTGCATGTGGAACAAATCCAACAAAGCAACAGAGGACTCACAGGCACGCTGGTGTCTGTGTTTTGCCACTGAAGTTCTCCTTGGAGCGGCTCAGCAAAGGCAGCTCCTCCATGTTTAGAGCACGAGCCTGGGGACGAAGCGCCCTGGGGAACCCTCTCAATGGGCCGCCCTACAGCCACATTCCTCTTTGGGAAGAGGGGTCTCCATTCCTTTAAAGCACCCCGAGGAATGACTGCTAGAGATAATTATTCCCTTAATATAAAATACAAAGTTTACTAATAAAAATAAAAATTGGAATTTGCTCTATCTTTCTAACTACTTGAATAAAGGGACAAGACTTGGGTCATTAAAATCACACATTCATGGGAAAGCACTGCTTTAACAGGAGACCTGCGTATCTGAGAAACACCACGCATCTTTTACACTCATCTTTTGAGAGATGACTTCTGGCCTTGTTTTTTGCTAACGATACATTTATCTGTTTTCTCAATGCGTGTTTTCGCTCACTCCACTCACAGCCTATATTTTTGCAAGCCGCTTAGTACTTTCTTTTGGGTCCCTCTCTCTAACCTGTCAAGACCCCTCACAGGCAGCTCCTCAGCGCAGCAGGCTGGCCGAAGGGCAGGATTTCCTATCCCGAACAAGCTGCTTCCATCCAGCAGAGGAGATGTCAGAGTCACTCCTGCTCCAAGCCGCTTCCCCGCTCGGCGTGCCCGGCTGCAGGGCGACACGGGAAGCCTGTGGCATCCTGCAAAGCCACGTGTTGCTCCAGCCCTCCTCGCGCATGGGGAGCCGCCGCGAGGCCTTGCGGGAGGTGAGAAGATGCAGTTGCTGTGCAGGTGTACAGGAAGCAACTGCTACAGTTAAGTTAAAAATACACTACAACTAAAGTGCTGTGCAGTCACATTTCACAACTGCAACAGAGCCAAACACTGTGGAGAGCCTGAAACAGGCAACGATCCTTCAAACAGGTGTTGAAGAGCAGCAGCATCTCATGGCGGAGGAAACTATCCTCACTGCAGCTGCCTTACAGACCGAGAAGCAAACCACCAGCAAGGGGCTGCAGGACGAGAAAGTCTTTGGCTTTTACTGCAAGTGTTTTGACACCTAATGCTTTCCTTAACACTCACGTTTATGGAGAGAGAACAACATACTAAAAAAAAAAAAATAAAATAAAAATAAAAATAAAAACAAAAAACACCCATTTTTTAAATTTAAAGCTTCTGGTCCACAAGATGAGAGGAAAAATAAGGCTTTAAAATCTCAAACACAAGCCATTTTAAAACAAAAATGCTCCATACACACAGGCACACAGTGAATCCAAGCTTACTAGGGCTGGATAATAGTTCAGTCGAACTCCTTTTTGGAGTCAGCGTTTGAGTGCTGAGTCTCAGAGGTGCCCGAACCCCAGGGCCTGTGTGGGCGCGAGGCCAGCAGCACGGGCGCAGGAGGAGAAGCGGGACCCGCCGGGAGCAGAGCCCACACCCTGGACCAGGTGACATTCCCAAGGCCCCGAGCGCCTGTGCAGCCTCCCGTGCCAACTGTGGTGATTAGAAAAGCCCAAATATGCACAGAAACGTCTGGCTGCCGTGCAGAGACACCCCAGCCGCAGGCTCCTCGCGTCCTCCCGGGAAGACTCACAGCCTTGCAGTGCGCCTGCAATTAAAACGGGAAGTGCCTCCATTTTAAGGATTACATTACCGAATCTATAGTGTGCAGCAGTTAATAAGGAATGAAACCCTGTTTTTCTTATGCTAAGTGGTCTTTCATCCTGCTATTTTGCATGCGGGTTACCATGGCAATCAGCAGAATCTGGAATTAATTTGTTTTGTCATAATTGCTGCATAATTTTGTGCAAACAGCTAAATACTATCTCACCGTTTCTACCAGACGTGCAGTAGCTGAGGCTCCCATGAAACTCATGATTTGGCAAAGAGGCCATCATAAAATAAGACAAATCAAAGCAGTTATGATTACTTAGAACAACTGAGTGAGTTTTTGCCAGCGTGTAGGTGCGTTTATTCATGATTCGCAACTCGGAATCATTCCATCTTCAAAGCACCTTCAAGCTTCTCCCTGTGCTGCACAACATCCAGCAGGGAAGGAGACATTTGCCCACCAGCACATCATGTTTAGGGCTTCAAAAACACCAAAGCAAAGGGCCCGCTGACCTCCAGGCCACCAAGCCACATTTCCCAGCGGGAAAGCCCCAGGCATGTAATTGCGATTCACATAACAGCGAGTCCCAGCAATGACACAGCCCGTTACGGATCTGCGCTGCCCCACAGATATGGAGGTATCTGAGCACATCAGCGCATCGGACTAAGCAAACTAAGCAAAAGGAGCTTTGCACTGGAGGCCCCTGCTTTCATGAAAACCAAATTCCAATCTTTAATGGTAAACTACACCTGTTTTAGTGGTGTAGTAGCATGTAATTTCCCTCTTCTGGAAATACGTGCTGCAATTCCACTTCGGCTCCCTAGGACAAGTGTGTCTGCACAAAGAACTCAACCTGCTTCGTCTCTCCAGCTGCCACAGTGGCTTGTGTTCAGCTTAGCGGTGAGGTCCTGTACACATTGCTGTAAATACTGCAGAAAACGTTCCAAACATCATCATCGCTGTAGGGCAAAGCCCCGAGCCACGGCAGCGTGGGGGTATGCTCACGTGGAAGGGCACAGCTGCACATGGGAAAAGCACGCAGCCCTGGGGAGAAGGGGGAGCTGGTGCAGTTGCAGCCACCCTCCTGGGGCCCACAGCCCAACTACATAACAAAAACCACAGCAGAAAAAAAAAAAGAGCAGAGCTTGGATGTGGCCTGAGGGAGCCCAAAGGCAGCTGGTGCCAGCGGTCAAGGTAAAGGTAATGCCTCTGCCATCGGGGGACACATGACCCTGTAAAATTTCTTTCTCCAGCAAAGCAGAGAGGTTTTATCTGCAGAGTGGCCAAGAAGTGCCAAGAGAAACTTCCCGATCAGAGATTGTACAAAACCTGATGTCTTCATCCAAGCCAGGAATGGAGCTGAAACCTCTTCCCACCCCTCAGGTGCAAAGCACCTCTCTGCAGCGAGGCACAGGGGGACATCAGAATATTTCTCTTCTTGACAACTTCAAGGCGACCCAAACTTGATTGTTTGGATAAGTCTGTCTTCACAGGTCACAAGTTCTTCGGGTAAAAAAAAAAAATCCAGCAGCTCATCAAGTGATATTTAGGGTATGATTTACAAGGGACAAAATACAGACCCTCAGGTAAAGTAGCATCAGTCCCACACTACTGCACAGGCACCACACAGCTGCATGGTGTGTCACCTTCTCCTACAGTTTCCATCATCAGTCAAAGATTTCCCATTAAAAAGGCATATGAGCTATTGTTTCTACATTATTAAACATTTTGTATATGAAAATCCTTATATAAAACCAGTCCTTCTGTAACATTTTGGTTATGGAAATTAAAAATTAACCTAATTAATTCACAGTTAATTGTCATTTTTAATCACTTCCATGTGTTTACTGACAGCCAATATAGAAGCAGGACCCTTTTAATGAATCCTCCTATTAATATCTGTAGGTGAGAGTGTGAAGGTGCATCCTTCCTAACCAGTTTGTGTGAAGCAGAAAGCGGAGAGCGGCAGCAGCCCCCCTTGCAGTGCAAACAGCCACAGAGCAGCTCATTCTCTTCCATTCCCACGGGAAGTGCTAGCCTTACCACTGAAGCTGGCATTATAAGAAAAGGGGCAGCAGGTACATTTGGAAAGTGATGAAACAGCCAAGAGCATCCTGACCTCACTCCTTCTGAGTACGGAAAAATCACGCTACTTCTTACCACGATGGTTGATAAAAACATCCCTAGTGGCTGCATTCACATTTACCCACCCAGAAATGGACCAACAAGGATTTACTGGATTAATTGTATTTTTAGCACTACGGAAGATTTCCAGCCCAGAGATCTGCAACATGCAGCAAGCGGAGCAGTTCCTGACTTTCTGTGTAAGCCAATGGAGGGCTCTGAGATCTAGGTATCTTCTTTGAAATTTTGATCTTGTTTTTGCAGAACCTTGTACTTTACTCTCAAGAAACTCAATCATCATTGTTCATCTTTCCGAAACCGCCATACTGAGCCAGCTCTGCCTCGGGGTCCTTAGAAGCTGCTTAGATACAGAAGATCTCATAAAATAGCACAAAAAGAGGTCAGCTGGGGGGTAATAAATAAATATCAGAGCTTGGTCCAACATGTCCTGCAAGAAAGTGCAACTTTGCCCTGGTTCTCTAAGGAATGGGGAGCTATTTCAGCTCTAAGTGACATCCAAAACAACATCCAAGGTAAGGACATGCACCCTGCTTCAGCCCAGCAGCCAGCCCTGAGACACACAAGTGAAAAGCCAACCACAAAAAAGGATTTCCAAAGCCCTGGACCAGAATCTGCTGGTTTAGACAGTTTTCCTAGCTGCTTGCGCTCAATCCCTGCATTGGGCACCAAAAATCTTGAGGGGACAGCCCAAATAGTCCTTGTCCTCACAGAAATATAGAATTTATTTCTGTCAAAACATCAACTTCTGGAAGATTATTATTAATGCTGGCTATCAGCCCAAAAAGCAAGGCCAGACGTTTGTCTGCCTGCAAACAGCAACGTGTGGGTGAACATGGCAGACGTGATTAACAGGACAGCCTGGGAAAGCGGAGAGTCAGGAAACACCTGCACCTGTGGTGCCTTTGGTTTTGTGGCTGTATTAAAATGCATTGCATCAAGTAAGACGTATTCTAATAATAATTAAAAAGGAAAACAGAAATAAGGCTTGAAGATGCTAAGTACAGCGATGCTACTCATCCCTAAAAGACATATCTAATTGAACTTCAAAAAAAGAAAAGATATTATTAAGTTAATACAATGTATGTAATTTTCATTACTTTTAAGCAGTTAGATTAGCATGTTTTCAGGGTCTGAACTTAAGTACTTAAATATATGACAATAAAGATTACCCTGGACGTGGAACTAAAACACTTAGGATGGCAAGCGCGCAAGTGACCCACTTTAATTTGCTCTGCTAAAGCAGAATCGTACGCACTATATCATAGCACTATATGTGCAGTGCTCAGAAGAGCTTAGTACAAAGTTGAAATCAAAAAAGGGTTAGAATCACATAAATATGTGAATATGGAAGGTTTTGCTAGCTGGAAGTGAAGGATGTCTCAGTGCACAGTCGGGCCAAAACTGCCATCTTCAGGGTGGAAAAGCAACTCCATTCCTGGCACAGGAAATAAAGCAGCAATTTAAAGCAGAGCAGGTTAGAAACTGGGAAATCAATAGCCACAAAGAGAAGAAATCTCTGCCTAAGTACAGTCCACAAAGAAGCCTGAAGATACTTAGGAGCCAACCTATTGCTATAGGTTTAAGAACAATTTAAACATATATTGATAACAAATTTAAACATATTGTTATCAGCTTCCTGTGCAGCTTCAATAAAGGGAGCACTGCTAAGGATGATATGATGAAATCGAGAGCCACGATGCAGAAGAGATACAGCTCTTCAATAAATTTTTAGGTCATCATACAGGACAATTTTCACCCAAAGATGTCAGTAAAAATGGCTAAAGGATTTTATTTATTAAAGGTGGACTTTTTTCTCTCACTCTTCTTCAAGAATGTTTAAAATTCTGAGGAAGTTCCAAATGACTAGGAGTAAAGTAGTATCACATATATGTTTAAACAGGGAAATCTCCAAAAATACATCATGGGAAGGCTGAGCTAAAATACAGTCACCAAAGAGCTAAAGAGAATGAGCAAAATGGTGTTAATCAAGCAAAATAGCATAGGTCAGCATGGCTTTACAGGGAATGGTTTTCAACCGGAAATCACAAAGTACTTGTCCTTCACATATACTGGTTTTTGGTTAAGATCTGCAAGAGATTCCTGATAAAGAGGAATAAAAATCTGAGTGCGTTCCCCTCCCTGCTCACAGTCTCTGGGCATTTTCCCTTCATCATGTATAAATGCCACGGGTTAGAAAAGCAACAGCCCCCAGCGTACTCTCACTCTTCTAAAGCCTTCTTCATCAACAAGGCAACACATCTCGCCTTTCTTTAAAACCTGCATTTAATGCAAGCATTATAAGATCCCATTACATATTTTATTTCATAAAAATAGCTCCACATGGATATCAGGCATGGAGGAAGCAACACTGTGCTTGGTAAGGTAAGCGTGACCCTTGGAGGCCCAAAGAGAACAAGGAGAAGCAACAAAACAAGCAGCATCACGCAGCTCCTCGGGAGCCTTTCGGAGAGCATTCCTGCCCAGTGCTTCATTCCATTACCCACAGCAGGATAACGACGTGTGAAATAATTCAGAAATGAGCTACAGAAGCAGTAAAGGCTCTAATATGAGTGCCTGGACATGAGAGGTGTGGAACACTACTTACCTAGCTCATCAAGAAAGGTCTTCCTATGACGGAGGAGAAAAGCTGTCTTCTTATCTAGTAAAAACCTAGTGAAACAGCACATTACCATCCACATGGAGTCCTCGGATCAAGCTGCAGGACCAACCCTACCTTTTCCAGATGTAACACTTATGAAATATGAATAGGTCTTTAGTGGTTGACTGATATTATACATCATTCAGCAAGGCCAATCATTTTTCTGTTCTCTACCAAAGTGGTTTTGGTGTCACTCCCACAAAAGGTTTTTCCTCATTTGTCAAAATGCAGACGTGGAGGGACAGCAAACTGCAATACAGGGAAAAAAATCCATGGCTGCTATTAAGTCCTGTACACTGAAGAAATGGAAGAGCAGCAGGACTGAGGCAAGAGAGGTTTAGCCC
>JAUBNY010000082.1:1342293-1361333 GCA_032275445.1 Crypturellus soui | reverse complement strand
AATCCATGGCTGCTATTAAGTCCTGTACACTGAAGAAATGGAAGAGCAGCAGGACTGAGGCAAGAGAGGTTTAGCCCTAAACACGCAACTACTCTTTGCCTAAACACAAAGGAAAAGAAGAAATTGCGCTTAAAGATAACATAAAGTAAGGGGAAAAATACAGGAAATAGAAGGGAAAAAATCAGGGAAGCACACAGGAGATACACCACATATACCCTAGGAAAGTTCCTAATATCTGACAAAAATAATATATTAAGTATCACTTTTGGGCATCTTGAGATTGCCTTTTTTTTCCACATTCACGACATGAAAACCATCCTCCATGATTATCCCTGCCTCCCTCCATAGTTAAGGCTTACATTTCTGCTGCTCTCCTGCAGCCTGAGCCGCAGCACAGCACTCTCAGGAATGACAACACTGCTCTACCCACGTCGTCATTACAACAAAAACGACACTTTTCCTGCTTGCTCTTTCAATAACTTATCGTATCCTTTTAGCAAGCTCATTTTAGGTCCCAAGCTGTTTCATCTTCTCATGTTCCAAACAATCACCCCTCACCTTTTGTGTCTCTCAAAACACATTTCTTCAGAAAGGCCCTTGTCGTTGGCTCTTGCTCTTACAGCTGCTGCCTCATAGAGGGAGCTCCTGTTTTGCCAGTTGCTTCTTTGGTGAAAGAAGAAATTGAGACCAATGCCCTGCTGCTGCCCCCAAGTTATTACTCATAGCTAAGTGACGAGGCTATATTCAGTGCTCCTCTAGTCATCCTCAGAGGTGGTGGACAGTGATGCCAAGCCAGTATTATGGTGTAGACAAGATAATTCTTCGCTTTCATACAAATCATTGTAAATTCTTTATTTCTGTACTCGGAATTAAAGGTTTCACATGCCCCACAACCCAGGCGCAAAGGCTGCAGCTCTAAAAAGGTCTACAGGCCAGGTCTGCAGGGAGGTAACTATAAACAAGGCTATGCTGCATCCTTCTAGGCACATATTTATTCATGAATATTCCTACTACAACAGCCAGGGGATCTCTTCAGAGATCTACACAGCACAAGATGCAAACGCTCACGTGGGAGTGTTTTGGGAAAAGTAGTAAATTTAGAAACCCCTTTTCAAAGCAGGGTCTTCACAGAACAGGTCTACTAAAAGGAAAACAAAGAAACATCTAGAACTGCATGTTCAGCAAAAGTTCATAGATAATCCAAAAATAACGGTGGGGCAAAAGTGAGACATTTGAGTCAATGTATGTACTGTAGGAATTTAGGGCATGATTCATTAGCCAAAAAAATCTGAACACCCTCTGTAGCTATTTTCAAAGCGATGCATGCATAATTTATGTGGAACAGGAGTGGGCTGCAATTCCCCCCACACTGCTTCTGCATAAATTACACTGGTTTGTAATTCATCACACTCCTGTTTTTGCTCCATGTAAGTGGTAACCTCTCATTTATGGATCACGAAACAATCATCTGCAAAAAGAAAGATGAAGTATTTACATGTAAAACAGTTGCAGGTCTCACGCTCTGGTCCAAGACAACTGGAAAGGGCAATATTTTCCTGTCAAGGGGCTCAGGATTTGGAGGACTTTTCTTTTTTTTTTTTCCATTTTTAATGACTATGGTTAGAAGTCTTTCGACATCTCCAGCACTAACCTCAGAGATGACCCAAAGCACAAGACTATACACAAGTTTTAAAGGACAGGAGATTTGTAAGCTGCTCAATTACTTGCTAACAGTCTAAAGGAGAAAAGAATATAAAGAGCATTAAGTAATAAATAAAACACCTTTGCTTTTAATAAGGATAAAACCCACACAAATCTGACACATGGAAGAAGTCCACAATGAGCGATTACCCACAGCAATTGGAGCACAGAGTGCAGCTACTTTGCCGAGTGTGGGTCCTTGCCCAGGTAAGGCATCCCAGTGGCCTCAGAGGCCAAACCCAAGCGACAGAGAAGGGAGCAACATTTCCACCAGCAGAAACCTCTAAGCAAAGAGGAAAAATCAGTTGTTAAGCAAGAAACTAAACAAGAAAAAGAAGAAAAGCACTAACAGGGAGAATAAAGGTTGCACCAAGATAAGCAGTGAGGACATTAGAAGTAACTTGCAGCGCGTTCCAGGCGAGCTGATCGGGAGGCAGGTCGGGAGCAGGGGGCCGCCTGCGCATGCAGCAGGACACGTCACCCGCGTGCGGCTGCTCACACTGTTCCTGGGGAGGCAGAGCCAGCCTACATGACAGCTACTGCAGCACTTAACACCAGAAGCAAGTTCATTATTATAAAAATCATACAATGTGTGTGCTCTGCTCAGCAAGGCACATATTGTTTTGTGTTTTTGTAATGCACTCAGGCTCTGAAAATCTTCCACTTGAGAGTGAACACAGTCTACCTCCCATCTACTGAACATGGTTAAGAATAAAGCAGCTTCTTCTAATTCATCTCCTCTACTGAATCAGACACTTGAGACTAGCTGTTGGGGATCAATATCGATTTACACGATTTAGGCTTTCACTTAAAGAAGGGGGGAAAAACACAGAGGGAGAGCAAACAATGCCAACAGCTGAAACAGGATATGGCAGGGGACAGACCATATATAGGGGTGGGAGGGATTTTAGTCAAATCATAAAAGCCTGTGTGACATTTGGATGAGCGCCTGGCAAGCTAGACATGCAATAAATGGATATATTGCTTGGAAGAGGGTTTTTGGTAAGGCTTTTGGGCTAAGTATCCCCTGCTTTCTGAAGGTTTGGTCAGGGTAACCTTGTCCTTACCACTGAGGAGCCCTGTGTGTGCAGGACCACTATGGACAGTAACAGCAGCAGCGACACAGTGCGCTGCGAAAGCCTCACAGACCAGATCCTAGGCCAGGAGAAATACTCTGGGAAAAGAGAAAGGCAGAGCCTGGACACCCTTAGTACAACTGCCATACACCAGAGCGACAGCAGAACTTCTGGCCCTACTGCTGACTCTTTTTTGCCAATATTTCTACCAATCCTCTCCCCAACTCCACAGAGTTGGGGGAGCAAGGTTAGGACACATCCAATTGCAAACAGTCCTGAAAACGGAAAAACAAATAAAGCAATTTCCATTCCAGGATCCTACAAACAAGTGTGAAAAAACTCATGGTCACAGAACACCACAATGGTGTAAAAGTTGCCTATTCTGGCAAGCCTCTCTTAACCTTCTCCGTTCATATAGGTTTCATTGTGCAAGCATTTTTACATTCAATTCAGGACACATTCTGCCTTTTCTTTCCCAATCTCTCCTTCCCCCCCCCCCCCATTTCTTCTCGCCTTTTTCTCTGCTCCTGTTGCTTTTCTTCTCTTTCTCCCTTCTCATGGTGCTGCTTGGCTGGTGCTGGCACCCCACGTAGCAGGCAGCTCTCGCTAGCTAGCAGGTGTCACAACATGCCAAGTCCTCTGTCAGTTTTAGGAGAGAAACACAAGATTTGACATACAGAATGCAAGAGGGAGACATTGAAAACACAGTGTCTGTGGTCAAATTCAAGTAGTTATTTTAATCCAAACCTGCTCTGTTCTCTTTTCCTGCTCTGTCCTCTATAACTGTGCAATCACAGTCTCACATTGGCAAACGCAGACAGTTTGTTGGGAGGCCGGATAGCTGCAGTGCTGGAGAAGCTGCCCTTGTGCTTTCCCCAGAGGAAGCTCCTGTCTCCGTGTAGGGCACTGGGCACAGTGGAAAGGGACAGACCAATCTGGGCGACGCAAAGGGTGCCAAATTCAGCGGGGAGGAATGAGAGGCACTTGGGAAGAGGAAGCAAACCTGGAAACCAAGGCCAGGGACAGGAAGGAGGTTCTGGAAACAAAGTTGCTGGAGGCAGACAGCGCACCAGGACGCGCTCAGACGCCCGCCCTGTCGCGTGCCCCAAGCTCCAGCCGTGGCCCCTTCTGCTCTCCTGTCTCCACCCAGCTCCCTCATCCTCCTGCAGCTTTTTTAACCCGTCCCATTCTTCCTTCCTTCCTCTCCGGCTTGACCTTTTTCTCTGCTAGAAATAGGTTGGTGCAGAAGCCCTAGATTCCCCGGCTCAGGGCGCCCAGGCTGCAGACACAGGCCTCACTACACCGGCACCACTGCCCTGTCCAATACCGCTGCCCCATAAATGCTCCTGGAAAACGTGCCCGCTGGCACGAGCGGGTGCATTACCTCCCCATGGGCCAGCAGCACCTCCTCCCTATGATCCAGGCACTAGGGGAGGGGGTGACGCTACTGCTAATGGCCCAAGATGATAAAATACAGATATATATATATTTATATACGAACAGAACATTTAAGCCATAACTGCCACGGGACACTTTGAAGATTAATGACTAGCTGGGAGTTTAATATAACTCAGGCCATTAACCCCAACTGGTCATTAATCCCTATGAAGCATGCCTTGAGCCAAGGTCATTTTTACCATTTTAAGATGAATAAAAGAAGAAATAAGCCCCAGGCTTATAGTATTTCTCTCAGGGGGAGATTCAGCTTCAACTGCTGAGAGCAGATCACTCATAGAGCGAATGTCCCTCAAAGCGCGACAGAACAGGCCACCCCGCCAGAAATGAGCTTTGGATAAGGTCCCCTTTGCATCCTCTAAGCTCTCCTACCCAAGAACAAACCTGCCTGGACAACTGCTTTGCAAGAGTTGGTGGCACCCAGGCTGTTGGGGCACTGCCCTGAACTGGGGGAGGCAGGGGAAGGGAATCACCGTTTCTCAGTAAAATCACTTTTTTTTCCTCCAGCTGCGTACACACGTATTTCCCTTTTAAGCATGATCACAAAACGGACCACATTACAGCTAAAGGCTTTAGTGGGACATGCAGGCAGCTTTGCCGTGGCATTAGCCTTCCCGGTGACTCCCCAGCCATGCTCTTCCACACCAAACGCGTCTTTGTCACGAAAAGTTCCAAGGCGCTCACAGGACTTGGGGTGTCATACGCACGATGTCCCCAAAGGCAAGGGGAGCACCGAGGCTGGCAGAGCTCGCAGATTCAGCAAACTGCGGATTTTTTTTTTTTTAATTCTGGCTTATGAGATGTATTTACACTGCTTGAATCATGTATCAAGTTTTGCAAGGGACATCAGAACACATTAAGCGCAGTAACCTAAAGAAATGTTTAGACGTAGGAGAGTCCCTGCTGTCAGTGTGTATAAATGAAACAACGATGCGTTACACAAGCTGGGAGAAAAGAGTTGAGAGTTAAGCACCAAAACCATCACCTCAGTGAACTGCAGTCCTAAAAATACAGAGTACAGAGATAATACAAATAGGATACAGGGAAAAATCAGACACAGGTTATAGCAGAATAGTGCTCACACCATGCAACAAAACATGGCACAGCCTAGACTCCTCACAAGCAGCCTAAGTCTTAATACAGCTGACGAGACAGCGGTATTCAGGTGCTAAGAATGGTTTTGATACCTTTTCTCAGTTATCAAATTATCCTGTATCTATCATCAGCGTCACCTTCTGAGAGCTTCTGGGTTGCAGAAAGTACAATCAGATCCTTGCAGCGTCCGAAGCAGCTGAAGAAGTTCCAGTCGGAATGCAACATACCAAAGCAGAGCTCCAGCTAAATAAAATCATGGTTTGTTTAAAAGTCGAGTTCACTCACATTGCAGGCTTTCCCGCATAGCCCTGCAACAAAGGAAGTAGAGAGCTATTTTTTTTATCCTGTAGGCCATCCAAGGCCCAAGACTTTTAGGAAAAAAAGGCTATTTCTGTCTCTACCACATTCTTTTCAAAGCAACAGAACATATTTTAACAAATACAGATTTGGAGTCCCATGTAATCATTTCTGCTTCCTCTATATTCAGCATAGACAATCACATCAAGATTGCGTTTGACACAAACTATTGGTGTCCATAGAAACTGCATGACAGCAAGCGCAGGCAAAGCCTTTTCAGGGCTTTCATTCCCCAAATCTGTGAGAATGGCTCCAGTTCTTGCTGTTACACTATAATCATACAAGTGGAGTTTTGCACATTCTGTTACCATACACCAAAAATACAGCAAAAAAAGTACCAGCGAGAGCGCCACACGGTTACAGGGCCGGGACAGCACTGCAAAAGGCGGCCTAACTCCGTGGGGTTTCTCAGGTCACAGGGCACTTCTGCCTCGAGTTTCCCCGTTACCGAGATGGGGATAACGGCAGCAATTACAAGCACGCCACGTCTGTAAAGATCTTTTTAAATGATTACATATTAAATATTATATGTTTTGCATGATGCTAGTGTTCTATGTGTTGCTGTAACCGTGCAAATATTCCATTGTAATAACACTGCATGAATAAAGGGAATTAATTTTATAGGACACACTAGAAAAATACATTTAAACAAACACCCACGCTATGGGTGTTTGAAACAGACAACTCCAAAAAGAAGAAATTTTGGATGAGGAATAGCCAAATCCTGCTGCTTTGTTCGTACCTACGCTGGTTCTGCTATTAATATCTGACTTCTCTTTTGTGACTTTCGGCTATTTTGAAAACGAAACCTTGTTGCCATGGAGACAATAAGCCGGTCAGCACATCTGCTGAGCAATGGGATATAAATTTTTTAAGTGAGAATTTTAAGGGCTTAGACTTCAATGAGTCTGCGCCAAGGAGCCCATCAAACACCCGTACGAGGTAGTGCTAATGTGGCTGGCTGTCATCGACAAGATCTCTGATAATCTTATTAGCAGCTATTTTGCAGTGGGAGTGACTAGGCGAGCGCACAGGGACATGGCTCCCACTCTGCGTCCATGTGCTGCGCCAGCCACGCTCACCGAGTAGTAGGGACTAGAGTTATTATCCATGTAACAGAGTGAACCTCCCCAAAAGGCCCTAAAGAATTGCTCAACTCAGCCTCCCCTGTTACTTCTAATTTGTGAAGCTTGCCCCCCTCTTCTCCACCCAACCATGAGAGGAAAAACCCAGGAAAGGCACCATTTGGGAATGCCTGGGATTGATGGCAGCTCCACAGTGGGAAGGGGATGGCAGTGTGCGCCCGCTATGGCCCCTGTGTCTGGTACGGCTGACAAAGAGAGGGTGACATGGCCCAAGGCCACCAGCCTCCCAAACCAAGTGACAGCTCTGGAAAAGGCACCTGCTGTCAGTATCCAGCGGGAAGGAAGAGAGGAGAGAAGCCACCTACAAGTCGTCAGCCACAGCGAGCACGATGCTTAAGTGCTGCTGAGATACGACACACTCAGCCACTCACACACGCAGAGCGCTGGCAAAGCACGATGTCATTTGGCAGCCTGTGTCACCTCAGCCATCTCCTAATGGCGGTTTGTATCACCTGCCTCACTGAGGGCCGCCGCAGATCTCCTCTTCCAAACCTACCTGCTCGCAGAAGGTCATTAAGGTTATTTTAACCCGCGGTGCTGGTACTGCCCAGCAGCAGGATGCTGCCACTGCAGCTGGCAGGAGACACCCGCTCCCCAACCCGGCCATGGCAGCTCAGGGGCCTCCGGTGGCCAGTGGCTCCAGGGCTCCTGCAGCTCCGCAGCAGCCGGGCTGTCCTGGGAAACACCTCCACGACCAGGGAGGAGACTCCAGGAACACCAGCAGGAGAATTTGACCCACTGCTCCCAAAGCCCGTAGCTACCTTGGCCAACTTGGTGTATGCTGTTGAGCAAAAGAAAATGTCATTGCTATAAGACACCACCAAATTGAAACGCACATTGGTAAGCCAGAAACAACTGCTCCACGGATATTTTTTTTTTGGTAAGTCTATGGATCTAGGTTAAATCAATGTAAACTGATCTTAAACCTATGGTTTAACTTAAAAGATTTAGCTGTTGTATTAGTTAAGCTCCACTGTTCAGTAGTTAGGGATAAATGTGAGCTAAAACAATGTCACTGCCACGTAGACAAGGCTTACATTCTCTGGAAAAAGGACTGAATCTTTTATTCACCTGTCAAATGCTTTAACAGCTTCTAAACACTGTAGAGAGAGGAATAATGATCCAGCCCTGTGTCTGAGGAACAGGCAGATTCTATGACAGTGAGTTATATTTTAGAAATTAATGACTCACAGCAGAGTTGAGCTCATCCTGTAAGTTACTGAAAATCTAATCTGCTCTTTTGCAGATATGCACGCAGCTAATCTCATCGGCATTTGATTCTGAGCAGTGTCCTGCTCTCCAGGCATCGAGGTCGCGATGGACCACAGGCCTCGCTTCCCATCTCTTTCCTCCTGCATCTCGGAAACCCACATTACAGGAGACCAGAAGTTTCACCCTTAGGAAAATCATTTTGAGACAAAAATTGCAGGATCGAAAGAAGAAATCAAATCCCTGTAAGAAGTTTGATAGGAATCGATCACTAAAGTTGCCTACATGCATCACTGATGAGCCAAGACCGAAGTTTGATTCCTCTCTGGAACCTGTATTTTCTCCTAGTTTGGGACCAGGATCCAGAATGATGACCCTTTCCCTAAATAAAATCATGACTTTACAGTATTGCCTGCAAATACTAAGATGAACTACTAGGAAAAATATTAAAGTGTAATTCAGGACATGCAATCTTTAATTCTTTAATGCAATATACCATTATTTTCAGTCTTTTTTAGAGCACGTAAGTGAGCTGAAGCACATCACCTCTGAGAGCACACACCTGAGACAGAAAACTTGGGACACAACAGCCCAAGGGCCAAGTGAAAGTGTTTTAGATTTACTAACAACAAGAAACAAAACTCTAACCTCTTTGAATTTTCCCAAAACCAACATCCAAACATTTTCTCAGCTACAGAAGATGATATTTGAATATGGAGTAAGGTCCAGCAGTAAGGACCACATGATCCCACATCTACACACTCAGTGGAGCTGATCCCCAAAACAACAAACTCCCCTACCACTTTGCACCTTTTTTTTTCCTCAGAATGTCATTACTTTTTTTTTTTTTAGTGATGAAGTTAAACCATGTTTTTCTTTTCTTTCACTCTTACGTTCAAAGGAAGCACAAGCGTTGCGAGACCCAACAGCACGTTGCTCTATTTTAAACAGAAACCAACCTCACTTGAGCTATCTTTAAACTAAAGTAGACAAAAAAAATCCAGAAATAAACTGCACGCTTAAATATAGTTTTATGTAAAGTCAAGATGTACCCAAATGAACAGGTACACTCAGTACCTCCACTTGCCTTTTCTGACGCTAGCTTAGAAGCATTTCTACTAACTACTAGGAGTTCTTCAGGAAGAACTTACTATAGACCCTGCTACTTACTATAGACCCCAAAGAGCAGGTAGCAAGGTCCTTCACTTGCGGCACGTGGATGATCACAACACTCGTGCAGCAACACGCTGGGCGTATGAGCAACAGGTAACAACTCCACAGAACAGGGAGCAACACGCAGGCCCACCTGCAACTTGGACTCAGTTACTCTTCAGAAATAGAACTATTCTAATGCAATGTTTTTTAAACAAAGATGTAGCCATTCTCTGCCTCGTGAAACTTAATGCAACTAAGCCTTCCATCAAAGAAAAGGGCACCCCGAACAGAGACATAGAACGAGGAAAACACAGATGTGGTGTGGAAGGACAGGACTAGGAACTTGCCGGGGCTGGTCTCTTCGGGCTGCGCTTCGGGGAGGCAAGGGAAGCAGCAACTGGGGGTTCAAGTTTCTCCTTCACAGCTGCAGACCCATTCTAACGTATTTTTCAACCTATCCCCACGTATGAATGTCTCTTTTTCAGAAGTGAACTTTCCCCCAGGGAGTTGTAATCCAGGTTTTGCAGCTAGAGCCATTTAGCAGATTTTAGGAAAACTTCCACTGGAGCTTCTCTACGGTTTTTTTCCCCCGAAATCGTGTTCGGGTGATGCAAAAGATTTTAATGGCCTCTGCAACCCACACCTAAGAAGAAATAGGGTAACATCTCAGCACAGCTCGCTCCATGGGAACCGTGTGCAACAAAGCAGACGTCGTGTCTCACCTTTCTTCAACAAAGCACGGTGCTGTCTTGTAACCTTTGGGAGACTTCTGCTGCCATTTACAGCTAACATGACTTTTCAAGGAAAAACCCCATTAAAAATAATTGTTAGAATTATGATATTGGAAGGAGAGATAGCCACGTATCCTTACAAGTCCAACAGTGTTTGAGAAGTAGAAGTATAAAATCAGACAGAAAAAAAAAAAACACAATGAATTACTATAACAGCACTTGTCAAATTATAAGCGTATGTTTTCAGCTGACCCACTTACTCTCTTACGTCACCATGCCGATAATTGACTTCTGTCCCTTAAGGGGGTTCTTAAATATAACTGAGCAGCACCTGCCACATAAGAAGAACAATTTTACACACCAGTTCCTCGCCCAAAATATCCCACTTAACGGCTTCGGTGCCAGGTTTACTCGCGGCCTCGGCTGTACCTCTGGAGTATCCCAACTTGAAATTTGGAGGCCGTTTCCACAGCCCTAGGGATCCGGATGCTCCGGCTCTGGAAGAGGCAGCAGCAAACATTCCGCTGCTAGAATGAAGATCAGCCGCAAACATTTTCGCAAATTAGCTCTTTAATTGATAGTTAGTTACTGACATTAAATGAAATAAACACTTATCCCTGTGGATCCTGAAGCAATTTAACCCTGAACCGCATCCAAATGGAATGAAGGAGAAAATACTGCTGCTTTCAATGGACTTATGATAGAAAATTAGATGAATGTGTTTCCAAACTCCACACATGGAACACAGGTCGTTGCCCATAACAGGCAGGCAGCCACTGAGGCATCAAACCCAAGAGGCCATTTAATGCACTACCACCGTCTACAACAACCCAGGGGGTGGAAAAAAGAACACAGAAACCTATTTTCCACAGAAATTCACGTAAAGCTCCAGGAACATGTGGCCAGGGCACCAGCCTCCTCTCCCCTTTTCCATAAAACAACAAGCAGCACCCCCAGCTCTTTAGTGATTAACCCCGCACAGCCCACGCCAAGAAACTGTTCTGCATAGAGCGTTTCTCGCAACATCTGTAGGATCTTGTAGGCGACGTGTACAAGACACCCCGTCGTTCACACACTTAAATGCTGTCAAACTTCTCTCCCCAGAAGCCAAGGCCATGCACCTCACTGCTCCTCCCTTTGGGCAAGTCATTTGCCCTCAGATGAGGTTGTGGCACAGGCTACACCAGGTCAATCAAGGACAGGAATAATTTTACTCACTGGGTAAGTCTTTTCCATTCGAGTGCCTGATTTCAGCTTGTTCCCACTCGCACATCACTCAATCCACTTCCTTCAGAGCAGCTTTTCTGATGCTGAGAAGCAATTCTGGGCACGGGCTGCTTTCTGCACTCAGAACTACTGAAATTAGTAGTTGTGCCATCTTACTGACACACATGCAAGACAACTCAAACTGCCTGCTTTTCCTCATCACCATGCGATGCTGCTGATAAAGTTTGTCCACACAGTATTCTGGGACTAAAGTCTTCTCTTTAAATTCACCAATGAATTTAAACCAAAAATTAAATGTAATATAATGAGAAGTGAGGGATTTGGTTTCGCAGGGTCTGGGTCTCCCCTTAATGAAAGGAAGGTAATAAAAAAATGCTGTGAGGATTTAGTCAAGACACTAATCACGGTTTATAACAAGATGTACAACAGATGTAAACTCCGAGACTTCTATCGGAAACCTTACTGATGTAATTTCAAATTAAAAAGCAAATACATATATAAACACAGCAATGTTACCTCAAGTTAAATTCTGTTATTAGGACAGTTTTTACTTGCGCTTCAAAAGCCTGTTTATCGTCAGCAAAAACCTCAGAGCTGTCAGAGCCCAGCAATGCTCTGCGTCCAGAACTGCTCTGTGCAGTCACCCCATGAGCTGAAAGTCCCTATTCTCATCCTCAAGGAAAAATTACTAAGCAAAGATTGAGAAAAAAGCCATTCCCAGCACTAAGGAAACGGTGGAAATATCATTGTGTAAAGGAGATATTGCCGTGAGGAGCTGAGCTACCAGCTGGGCAGGGATTTTGTACCAAACTCGGACGCAAGGCTAAGGTGACCCTCTCCCAAACGCTCCTGAGGCACCTCAGCTGCCCCCTCTCCTGGGAACGGGGAGGTCGAGGCAATCCAAGGGCTATTTCTGTGCCAAGCTCACACAATTCAAGCGCAATCTCCCGCTGAAAAGCACAAACCATCGTCCTGGGCTCTGGGTGGAAAAGTTGTTTTGGGGAAAAGAGGAAATTGATAGATATAGAAAGACGCTATAAGAAAAAAAAAAAAAAGGCAGAGAACAGCAATAAACATTTGGCCACCTGATTTTTCTAAAAGTATTAATGAGGTCTGATGAGGTGTTTCGGCACACAGCTGCTGTCAGTCTCATTTTAATGTGCATTTTCATGTCAAGATTCCCAGTGATGCACGCTTGCAAAGGCTGCTAGTAAAATCCCATTCCCGAGTTATGAGCACAGTAAAACCCCATTCCCATGGGTGTTTCGGGTTGGGAAGGCAGCTCCTTGGAAGCCACAGGACATTCTCCGTGAAGGACAATTAAATAATCCTCACACACTGCAATTGCCCTTTGAACCCAGTAAACTGCAGGATGCAAGAATTTCAAACTGTTACTTTTAATTCAATTAGATCAAAATAGACATTTGACAGTGCCCCATTGAAGTATTAGAAATTTAGGTAATTTCAAGGAAAGCAGAACTGAGTCTTTGAGAAAACAGGGGCCTAAATTTCTACTAAAGGCACTAAGCGCTTGGGCACAGGTCCATGGGAAATTTTGGTATGTGAAAAGGAATAATCCTCCAAAACATTTAATCTCATTTAGTTTTAGAGCAAATTAGAAGAGTTTCTCCAGCAAGCATTATTCAAGAGAGAAAGCAAAGCCTCAGGGAGACTATAGATGTTAGGCTTTTGCTTCTGAAGACTGGAAACAGAAAAAGCAAAGGTAACATAGCAGGAGGTTTCACCTAAATTGCTACTGTTACTCCTGTAATGCCAGGGGAAGCAGCACTACTGTGTCATTAGCACCAAAGAGCCTAAGTTTTTCCAAAGCCCTCAGCTCCTCTAAAATCTCAGCTTCCATTCTTCAAGAAAATTGCATTTCCAGCCCTATGCCCTAGGGAATAACCAGAAAACCTGCCCCCAGGATAAACTGCAGCTCAGAACCTGCTAGGCAAATGCAATAAAGCTCCATTTTTTTAAAGCAAATGTAATTCAGGCAGGTTTGGGGGCCTGTCTCACAAGCCTCGAGCGCTGCGGGTTGGTGTTTTTCTCTCTGCTCCATGGCCAGGCTTTTCCAGGGCTCTAGGATGGTCCAGGTGCGGCACGGAGGGATGTCTGAGCCACAGCTGTGTGTGGATGGCAAGGTGCTGAAAGCTGAGCCCAGAGCCGCAGCCCCAGCCCATACAGTAATAACATGCCACATCAAACACCCTGCTGAGCACAGCGCCAGAAAACCCCGCTCCAACCACAGCAGGGAGAAAAGCAGGTCAAAACTTCCCAAACTTTGCTAACTTTGCTCCCGCATCACGACAGCTCGCACCTGCGACTTACACCTGAAGCCGTACGGAAATGCCAGCAAACGTCCCCTGCGGGAGCCCTGGGATGTGCCCGGCGCTCACCGGGCCGGGTCACACCACGAGGGACCAACTTTCTGGAGAAGGGAGGGCCGCAGGAGATGGGCTCTTCTTGGGAGTGCAGTGGGGAGGAGAGGGGCAAACGCCAACTCAACGGCACTTGCTCCCATCAGCGAGCCTGGGAAGCGACAAACCACGGCACTCCCGCAAGCATGAGGTGGGAAAAAGAAAAAAATAAATGAAAATATATGGTTTTGGCAGCCAGCGTGGCACCCACTGGCCTGACCCTGGCTCTGGAGAGAAGTTCGGATTTTCTGCGTTTCTAGGGAAAACAGTAAGAGACAGAGGGACAGGGGGTGAGGGCGGGAGGCCGGCGGAGGGCGCGTGGAGCGGAGCCGGGAGCGGAGCCCGAGCGGGCGCCCCGCGGCCGCGCCCCGTCCTCACCTGCCGCAGGATGAAGCTGGTGGAGGTGGTGGAGCCGTCGGAGCGCTTCAGGCGGCTGCGGCGGGTCGCCGTGCCCCTCGTCACCTGCGCCGGGCGAGAGCGAGGGCGTCAAGGTCGCGCCGCGATCCCCCCCGGCTCCCCGCCGCCCCCGGCTCCCCCGCGCCGCAGCACCCACCGCGGCCATGACGGCGAGGACGGGCGGCGGCAGCGCGGAGCTGCGCGGGCCGGGCTGCCTCCCGCGCCGCCGGCAGCGAGTGCGCCGAGGGGCAGGGCGAGCAGCGGGGCGGAGGCAGCGCAGCAGCTACCTGGGAGACGGGGCGGCTCCTGCGGCCGCGGCGCCGCCCCGCCGCAGGCGGCCCCGAGGCGGGAGCCCGTGAGGCGGCGCGCGCGGCCCTTGAGGCGACGGCTCCGAGGTGGGAGCAGCGCCCTGGAAGCGCCCCTGTACCTCCCCTCCCCACCGTTATTGGGGACAAGTATTGCTGAATTTTAAGCGTTCTCTTTTTTTTTTTTTTCAGGACTCATATGGGGTGCATTTGCCCTGCAGGGCAGCTGATCCCCCTAGAGAAGGGGATGCCGCAAGGAGCCGTTTCCCTGGCCCAAGCAGACCAGGCTGCACCCCTTTCTTGTGGACAAGAGTTGAATAAAAATAATAAAGTTGAGTAAATACTGGCTCATGCTGAGGGGAACTAAAGAAAGAGTTGTTTAAATGAAACCCCGAGGTTCATTCCAGTTTGCATCAGGCATTACACCCAGTTTTGGCTCCCTTGGGCCCATTCCAGGCCCTAGAAGCTGTCAGAGCAGCGCATCTGCCTTGAGCCAGGAACCTAATTTCCAGGAGCCAGTTGACAGTACTTGGCTCTTGGACAAATCTGTGCTATTATGGACGGAGCAACCATAAACTGACATTAATCGCCCGAGCTAACACCGCAGCGTTCGGCTTCTGGCGCACATGGTGCGTGTCCCCGTGCTAGGGAGGCTGCCGCGTCGCGTCCCACACTCAGGATCTTGGCAGGCTCAGGCTGCCAGTGCAGATGCTACACGCGAGTACTGGACTATGAGCCCAGTTTAACCTCTTCTGCCTGAAAGTGGTGTGAATTCCCCCAAAACGGTGCACTTGGGGCCTGCCCTGCAGAGCCACGCAGCACCCCGAGCATTGCCCCTGTGATAATTTGCATCGATGGCCACTCGGCAAGAGCACTGTCATTTCCCTAAAAATAAACTGAGAGATTAAGTGATTAATTTGAAGTTTTAACAGAAAAACTGGGGGAGAGCTGGGAACAGGACCTGGATTTCCTGCTTCCCAGTCCTGTGCTTTAGCTACAGCACATTACACCTCCCACTGGAATGAACCCAGACCGCTGCTAAACTAGGCTTCGCACAGCAGCGGCCCCTCCCCAAAAATATGTTTTTTTTTTTTTTTTTTTTTTTTTCCTCTCCCAACTAAGCAGGAAACACACAGAGAAGGAAAGCTTACAGAGGTATCAAAGCATGATCGTTTCTCTAATGCAGGGGGTAACAACATTTATAGGTTACCCCTTTTCAAGTGCTTCCTGATGCCTTTAAAAGTGCTCATCAAGAGCAAGTGCAGGGAGGTGAAATCAAGGCTGATGTCAGGCTCCAAAGGGTCATCTCCACCAGCCTCATACAGAGCATTCACCCCTCTGGCAAAGCCCCTGGCACAGCATGAACATGGGTCTTTCTCATCTGCTATAGACACAATCTGTAGATTTCTTTAATTCCTTGGATGAAATTAGTCAGCCTGGTTTATTTTATCCAAGAGGAATGTGGGTCATGAATGCTGTAGTCTAAATTAGATTATTTTTAAACTCCATTTAATCATTATAATGATACAGGGAAGGATACTTTAAGCATTAATCCCAACATGACCGAGCACATGGCTGGCTTCCCAAATTAAAGCTCTGTACAGAAAATTAAACATGTCTTCTTCTCACCTTATAGCAAGACACAGCAAATCTAGGTGGGGATTGGAAAGGAAAAACAAAGTTCAAGTATTGCTTTGCCAATAACCTAGTATGGGTTTGCCTTGGTAAAATGCAGATTTGCACTGCCGTGGGACCTGCAATGAACATATGGGGGTCAGTAACTGAGTAAGTGGTAGAATGCAGTCATTTACATCTTAGTACAAAATTTACATATAGAATTTACCTAAATAAGAAACCCAAGTTGGTAAGTTACCAAGTATATCAGGCTCCTTGCACACACTGTTCTGGAGCCCATGCACAGCTTTAGCAGAGGGTTTCTATAAAGCACAAGGATTTATTCATACTTTGTGTGGGCTAGAAATACCGCTTTTGGATAAACTGTTTAGAGTCTCCTTGAAAACCCATAATCAACCAAGGCTCTTAGGATGCATAATACAATCAGATCTTAAAAATGGTGTGTTTGTTTTCTATATAAACACATCATTTGTGGCAAAGCCTATCATGACTGCTATTGAAGACCAGCATTTCCCACAGCCCACCCCCAGTCTGCAGCAGTATCGGCTCCCAGCATATTAAGCCCAGCTTAAAGGCAATTAAAGGCAGCAGTCCCCATCTGGAGCAGCTCACAAGCAGCAGGAGCAGAGCACAGCTACGGAGCAATGAGTCTCCTGTGCAGCCTCGGCTTTGCCAAGACCCCGCGGGAAGAGGATCCCTGCCCGCAGGGAGAAGGTAGCGGCGCTTGCAATGCTGACTCGTGTCACCTCTGCCTCTGCTTTCCGTCAAAGACTTGACTCTGCCTCAAACAGAAAACTCCTCAGCTGTGTTGTTAAACAAACGTGTTTTATTCACACAAGGCAACACACACACATTGTAGACAAGAGGCCAAACAGATACTGCAATAAAACAGATCCCTTATTCTTATGGCTGCAAACTCTTTAGGATGATTTTCTGTAAGAAACACCTGTGACAGATCCATTAACCAACACCTTTTCAACTCAAAGGCCAGACAAAATAGGAGCAGGACATTAGTCTGAACTCAAAGTTCAGTCATGGCATACTTTGGGGGCGACATCAGCCCCTGGCTGATGTTAGAATTCCAGAGACACGGACAGAGCTATAAAAACTCCAAAGTGCCACAACTCAGCTTGCCTCACTTCTCTTTCCTTCCCTTCACAGCAAGCTCAGTTTGCTTCCTGTAAAATTCACCTGTCAAGTGCCACCAATTCTCAAAAGCTAGGCATTCAAACCATCCAACAGATACATCACAGTGCTTGGTTTAAGCAAGAGTAGTGCCTGTTATTTCTTAGAAAAGATGAATATATAAAAACCAGAAAAAAAAAAAAAATCTTCCTATCAGCAGACAATGCCTGGAAGAGGTTGCCATAGCAGTCCCATGCGCTTGGCACTGCTTCCTGCAGGGCAGCCTGCCGGAGGGGCATACTGTGCACAAGTCAACATTTAGGAATAAAAGCTAAAGTAACACCAACATATAACATTATTAAGGTTTACCTGTTACAGAACCCACTTTTTTTTTAATATTGTAATTTCGCTAACAAACTAAATAGACAATGCAAATGTCACATCAAGGCTATATGAAATATTAAAGTTTTCCAAAACACATCTCTGCATGTGATATTAAAGACAAATGAAATGTTGCTTGCAGTTGACTAACTTAGACATAAGTTGCAAACTCATACTAGAAGAAAATTTATCTAGAATTGATATTTTCAACATCCATGAAACAAATATATTACAATAAAGTTCTCATTATAAAGTTGCACAAATTTCTATGTTAAACAATAAGAGTTTATATGAAAAAGCAGAAGTTATCTACCATTGATTCCTGATACAAAACAGGTATAAACCTAAGGTAGAAATCTGAAGTTAGATAAATCCTTTGGCAGCATGTTCAGTTACAATCAGGCCTTAAAAATAAATATGATAATGTATAGAAGTCTGAAGAGAAAAAAAAAAAAAACTATTAACACCAAAACCCTCTAAATACACAATTTTAATAATAATTAAATTATTTTACACTATCTACAAATTACATATCACAGAATAAGGAATATAAGAGATGACAGAATGGCAAATCCTGCTTTTATAAAATTTCAGGCTTTAACAGTATGCTTTTATGTAGCTGTATAGCAAACCTCACACAACTGAGTATATACATTATTTATATTTCATAAAATAATTAACTAAATGTAATCAAATCACATCTGCTAGCTATGTCTATTTAAGATACTGCTCAATATTTCTGCCGGATCAAATCTTTGAATCCAATAAAAATATCTACCTTTATCTCCTTCACTAACTAAACATGGGCGTTCTGCTTAAAAGATAGCAGGATTTAGTTTTATTACATACCAATTTGGAACAAAGCAAACTCTTGCAAAAAAGAATCCCAAACAATAAGAATTTTGAACAGCAGCATTGAAAATAATTCTTTTTCTAAAGAACACAAGAAATAAGTTATCAAAACACTTCAGTATTGCAACATGTGTTATTTATACTAAACTACATCGGGGGAAGAATAAAGACAAATTAAAGTCATGTCAAAAAGAAAGACAAAAGCTCCCTTCCAATTGCACCACTTAAAAATGATTCAACGAGCAGGTACCTTATTGCATAAGCATAAAGCTGTAAATGAATAAGGTCATGATACTAAATAATTTAATAAAATGTGAAAGAAATGGAGGTGGTACTGAGTGAAGGGTAATTTTTATTACTCAGTCTACAATACAATTGTTCTCATCTGTTAGAAAAATTATACACCAAACTCTTTATTTACAGAATTTTGGAGTTTCATGCATTTAATCAAGTTTATTTTATATATATATGTATATAGCAATGATTTTCTCCATATTTTCCCAGTCTAAATATTATTATTCATCATAACAGTTAAAATATGTATAAATAAGACTATGCTAAAGTGAGTAGGTAAATTGGAGGAGAATTAAGTGATTTTTCTAGAGGCTGGAAGAGCAAGTGAAATCCCACATTCCTGAATGACTTCAGCTTATCTACTCCTCTTTCCCCTCCGCCCCAAAACAACAAAATCCTCCAAAACAATCCAATCAGCCCTCCCCACCCCCCATTAAAAAAGTGCATCAGGAACGAGTCTTTGATTTTTTTTCTTATCCAC
>JAUBNY010000082.1:1319700-1336658 GCA_032275445.1 Crypturellus soui | reverse complement strand
AAACTCTGAACAATTACTTCTAATGTTAACTGCATACTTTGCACTTTTGACAAAAAAATAGTGATATCTAATGTACTGTTTCCCTGTGTATTGAATAACAAAGGTGAAGGAGAACATTTATAGAGATTAGTAGGCTAGCAACAAAGTCAAAACCAGGAGTCTGACACAGGTATTGGGGGAAATAAAAGCATTCAAGAGCAAGTACTCAACTGTACTCAGCTCTTAATTCTTGATAACATAATAGTTCAGAAGTGTGCAAGTGGGAACTAGCATTAAAAATTTATTTGACCTATCACAGCCTATTTAATTAGAATGGCACTAGTAAGGACAAAGTGCTTTGTAATGATCACTAGGGTAATGGGGATGACACCAACAGTAATCATCCTAGGTGCTTTTTCTTCGATTTTACTGCTAACAAATGAGAATACTTGATGGTCAGAGATTTAACAATTTTTGGAAGTAAAATCTTAAGGCACATACAGCTAGCGAATCCTAAAAACAAACTAATTCCACCTGGACCACAGAAAGAAATATCCGCTGTATCACAGAGTCCTGCACCAAGACCAAGAACGGCAGCACTGCCTGGGCACAGGGGTCAGTTCAGCTGGGCAGAGGCTCCCTCACCGCTGTATTTCACACACAGCGGCCAGCTGTGCAGTGCAGTCACAGCACTTTGCTCCTCTCTGGACCTCACTACCTACAGCAAGAGAGCTGCTGCTGAGAGGGAAGCGAGTAAGGCTCATGTAGCATCAGTCTAGGAGGTAACTTCTTTAAAGGAACAGCTCATCAGTGAGGGAATGCAAGAACTGGGAAAGGGGGCCAGGGGTGTTTTGCAGGAACCTAAGAATCCTTCCGGTGAGGAAAACAGTTTGGGGGACAGGGAGAAAAAAAAAGTGGAAAATATTAAATGGATGTGGGAAAAGCCAGAAAAATGCAGAGGAAAAAGTTGCTAACCTAATGACAGATAATGTTCTGGAATAAAGGCACCTTCAGCTGAATATATTATACCTGTCATCCAAAACAAAAATAATTTCTCCACTTTTAAAGGTGAGTTCATTGTCCTCGACCGCTTCAAAGTCATACAGAGCTCGCACCTTCCTCGCGTTCTGATTGTTTTGCTGAATTTCTGCAGATGGGTACAAGGATTTAGTTTCCATTTGTTGCTGTTTCTGCTCTTGCAAAGACAATTCAATAGCTATAATTGGAGGAGGGGAAAAAAAAAAAAAAGATAAGTCTATATATTTCATTCCTATTTTACATTTATATACAAAAGTAACTGGCTTTCCTAATCAAAAAGAGAAAAAACGTATTAACAGATGTACTATAAAAGTAGTCTGTATATGTTCCTCTAATACTTGAAATTTAAAATCTTTGCTGCAAATTATTAACTATATTTCACATTTCAACAGCTTTACTCTGCCTTGCAACAGGATTAAAAGGCAAGACAATCATGTACAAGTTATGAAACATTCCAGGAAAAAAAATGCTTTCTGTGGTACTCCCCACAATTTGAATCATCTCACATGCTACCAATGTGAGCAACATTGGCAGCATGATCAGAAATACTGGTAAACTCTTCACTGACATCTTAATAACTATATTCAAAGAAGAAAAGAATAAAACATACAACAAAACATTTAAATATTCTGATTTTTAAAGCATCAAGATGAAGGCTACAACAAAACATATAGGTGCAAAAGGGAAGAGTCCAAGCTCTCTGAAGAAAGAGCAGTCGCCACACAATGCTAACGGCTGTGTCATTTGGCAAAATACATCTTACCCCAAGTCCTCCTGCAAGACCTCTTTCTAATCAGCATGTTAATTTCCAACCCTTTGTGCCCTCATCTGAAGTTCTGCACAGCAGAAGCACATACCACTTCCTAGCACCATCCATTTTAACAAAACACATCCTGGAGCATGAGTCTATCCAAAAGCTGTGCCTAGGATATTCACCTTTAGCTATATCTTCATCTTCTTTGCTTTTACTTGATGATGCACCATTCTTAGCAGCATTTGTGGTAGCCTGCAAATGTATGAGTAATAGAATAACTTTATGTTACAAAGGAAAAAGTAAGCTGTAGAACTATGTTTAAAAAATAGAAATATTTTTTTCTTGGTTAGAGTAAAAATGACCTTTTAGAAAAAAGAACTCTCCAGAGAAAAGAAAAACAAAACAAACCTCCCACCTCCATAATCTCAGCCTGATTTTATTTGTTTCTCTCAGCAAAGAAAAATAGTGAAAGAAATAAAAATAGTAAATAATCAGATATCATTGACATTATTACTCTTCTCACTTCTGTCCTCCCTTTGCGAAGAAAGGGCAGCTCTTTGGAGTCACAGGGAACAATAAACCTCTAGCCTCTGCACACCCTGCTGCTGCTCAACAGGAGGTCTTCAGGTCTCAAAAGCTCCTCCCGCAGTCCAGTCGATGGCGCAAGCTCATCCGCACAAGCGGGTTACACTCGTGCTAGATCTCCCTAGGCCAGCTTAAGCACAGCTCAGCATTTGCTCTGAACATCTGCTCTGAACAGTAGTAATTTAGGCAGAGGAGCAGTCGTTTGCCAAGTCACTGAGGTAGTTGGACTAGCGGAACAGCAGAAGAATGGGAATGAAGAGTGAGTTTACATTAAGTTGGGAATCATTGACTTGAATTATACAAGTCTCTGCAGCAGCATGGCAAAATCATTCTGATAATTTCCATTCAGCAAGGAAGTCTTCCTTCACACATCAGGAACAGAAGCTTCCCAACTAGCACTGTCTAGGTCTCAGCAGTGGTCCTAGAAGACAATTTTGTACAAGTATACCAGATCCCAAGAAACACCAGCTTTGTTTTTTTTTTTTTTTTGCAGTGAACTACATGAGGTAAAAACATCAAGCCATTGTTTTATAAGTATTTGCAGGAAAGCAAGAATAATTTTCCAGCTTTCAGTACTCTAGATCTTCTATGTTTCTGCCATATGTTTTAATACATATCCTAGATCAAGGATATGTGTCAAAACACATGGTGATTAAATTTGTGGGAGAAGGAGAGACTATAAGAAACAAAAAATGTCTCTATACATCTAGTACAGAGAAAAGTCACTTTGCATAAGGATTATATAATAGAAGCTCTAGGTCTAATTTTCAGTATTGATTTTAGCCAGATTCATTTGCCATCAAAATATGTAATAAGCAAAGCTTAGAAAATAATCCTATCATCATTATCATCTCTGCTTGATATAAGACAAGGCAAAATATATCAGTAGAGGTAAAGCTCACAGAATAAGGCTGGCACTGGAACCCCTCCTGGCACAGGAAACCATGTAACAAGAAATGGGAACTTGGAAAGAGAAAGCAGAGCCCAGATTATCTTCAGTAATGTCTCAGATCCAAATACTGCCCTTTGATTTGAAAGGCTCTGCGAGGAAATCTGAGGTATGTGCTCCAAGGCAGCATTTAGAACCACGAAACATCAAGCACAACATGTGGGTGGAGAAATGTGAAGATTTAAGCTAGTGACAGTTCAAGGAAGTTCTAAAAACAATCTGAAGAAAAAAGGGATCTACAAGGAAATAACTCAAAGGCATTGTGAAATAGCCTTTAGTCTATGCTTCATACTTTTCTTACGAAGGCAAGGAAATGATCTTCCTCAGTGCAAGGAACACACCAAATTAGAACAAGGATCCTACTCTTTAATTGAAAGCAAACAAGATCTTGTTTGGACAGCTTTCCATTTTCCTTCACTGCTTCAAGCCTAATAGGAACAAAGAGTATTAGGTATACCAAGTCATAATTTAAAAAAAATCATTTTTTACCTGTGATCCAGCTGCAGGAAAAGTTACACCTTCTTCTTTCAGAGATTTAATAGTTGCAGATATTAAGCTACATTGTGGATCTTTCTGAAATTCTTCTGACCACTCCATCATTAGTGTTTTTAGCTTTTCACATACTTTTGGATGAGCCTAAAAGGCAAAATTGCATACAGAAAGATGCTTGTGTATATGCGCATATCCCTATACACATAGGCATGTCTCCTCAATACCAATGCCCTCACAAAAAGGAAGTAGGCATCATCCAAAGTGCCACCATATCACTTACAGTGACTCCTCCTGTCTCCCACCAAGCATGTCACCCTTCAGGTCTTGGGACAGGCTGCATGATTAGCTCCCAAGGTAGGAACCAGGGCGCAGGGACAGCAGCTGGGAGAGTAAGATATTTGCTTGGAGCAGCAGCAAACCAAAGCGGAGCTCGGGCTCGGCCTGCAGCAGCTCTTCCCCCTCCACTCTTCTCCAACCTCTTGCACCAATACGCCTCCCCCTAGCAAGAACTGCGCACAGAATGGCACATTTCACCTGCCAGCAGCCTCAACCCAAATGGATAACTCATGCGCAGAGGTCAGCCATGCATCACCCTACTACACTGCTAAAGAACATGCCCCAGAGCAGAGCTCACCATTACTCTTGTAATAGCCTTAAGTTTTTTCACTGGAGCAAAAAGAACAACTCTTTATAACAGCAGCTGATATATACTGATAGTGGAATGTTTTCCACCAAATGGATTAAAGAGAAAAAAAAAGGAAAAAGGACTAACTCATTTCCATCTCTGTGCACTTTCTCTTTCTACTGTCAGTTAATGAAAAGATTGCTGAACTCAAACAGCCCAACCCAACCTCAGATACGTGCCAGTGGAGAAGCGTCCTGGGGCAGCTGGGCCCAGACACGCATGCCCTATGGGGACGCCCGGCCAGAGGCACCAAGAGTGCTGGCTGGGCTGCCCCAAGCTGCCTTGCATTAGCAGGGAGGCAGCCACATAGCTCCCATAGCAGCACAGAGGTATATTATACACTTGTCCGAATTAATTCCCTTCTGGAGGAAAGGGAGAAAGTATAAGTTTTCTTTGCCCTCTGAAGATTATTTCTTCAAAGGGGCTGGGGAAAAATACAAGCCGTTCTCAACAAAACACATTGCAACCCAGTAAACCGTTCTTCAGTGGGATTAAAGGTTGTTTTTTCATCCACAAACACTGTCAGACCATGAAGGTCAATGTTCTGTTTCAGAATGGCCCATGCTAATGAGAACAAAGGGGAGGGCTGGAAGGCCTATTTTTCCAAAGAAAGGGAGAAACAGAAGAGCTGTGAACTCATTTTGCTTGCATTTTATTAGTTTCCTTAATTGCTTTGCTCAACCTCTGATGATTCCAGGCCTCCCACCTCTTTGAAGACTATCTTCTTTTTACCCATTAGCCATTTTGGCCTTCAGCAGGAGCAGTTTTCTGCTTATTCAGTTCACTACATTCAGATTTAGCTCACAGCAACAGTTTGACCCTAACATCTCCTTTTCTCAGTTATTATCACTTTATTCAGTGTTCTGAGAATCCCTAGAAACTGAGCAGGCTGAGGACCTCCTCCTTCACCCTGTAGACACATACATTTCTCAGTTTTCCCTTTCTACTTTAGCCTCTGAATTTCACTCAGGCCAAATAAACTCAAGAAAAGTTGCCTTCACCATTATTGAATTAATTGTGTTTAGGAAAAAAAAAAAAAAAGATTAATTAACATTTCCCATGTAATTTTGTGAAGACTTTAACCAGGTAGAAAATATCAGCATATCACCCACTTTATAAATTGTACTTCATGGTGAAAATAAAGGCACATAAGTTTTAGTGTTAAAACAAAGCACAATATCTTCAATTTCATCAAAATAAAGGTGCATGTATTAACTGTAACATTATCATACAACTATAACATTAGCTTTGTCAAGTCTTTGCTCTGCTGATAGAAGATAAGAGTTATCAAATAGTTCTCCCCCACTACTTAAGGTTATAAAAAGTTACCTTATTTATTATACTGCGAGCTTCATTAGCAAAATCACGAGAACATACTTCTAAATGAAATATTTTTCCACAGTTTGATACACAGGCTCCTAAAAGCTGACAACAGAAATAAAATTATGAAAGTGTGACAGCAATGTAAACAGTTCAAATAAAGAGCACCGGTGAGCAACTAAACGCTAGCCCTTGTTCAACACACACACTTCTACTGCCCACTAAGGAAGATCCAGGAACATATTTACTCAGCGCTGCATACTCCACACTGCGCATGTAAAGCAAGAGGAAGTTTTGGGGAAACAGCGATAGTCTACTCACTGTAAGGGCTTGCAAAGCCACGTGGGGAACTTTATGATTTACTCTCTTCATAATGGCTTTAAGGCAATCTTTTGCTCTAGGAAAGAAATAAAGTATGTGATAAACATGAGCGACATTATAATCTACAAAATGTCTGATACCTGCTACTCAAGCAGGCTAAGCAAACAAAACTGGACCTATTAAAAACGTAATCTAGACTAAACTTCTACACCAGAGCAAGGAAAAAATACTAGAAAAAAATGTAACAACATATTTTTATAAACATGTTAGATTAGAACAGACTCCATTTGTATGCAGGTATTTTGCACCAGCTGCCATAAAGCTGCTGACAAGTCATAAAGGGAGCAGTGGCCATTGCTTAGGGAAGTAGAGATGAAAGGCAATGGAAAAAGGCAACATAACCAAAACAGAAAATCAATGGCAGTGGCTAAAAACTACATAAATCACCTACAGAAAAGACTCTATGGATGTAATTTAAAAATAGCGTTCCCATATTGTGAGCTCTTGGATCTCATTTTCAAGACATTTAAAATGCCAAAACAAATGAAAAAAAAATATGTAAAAGATAATAAAAATCTTTAAGTAAAATACTAGTACAGAATAACAATTAGCGAGCTAAATATTAGCAAGCTAAACATTTCTCTATTAAGGGGTTCTGTATTTAAAATGAGCAATAGGCAGGTAACAGCTGAGGCTATCGTAAGGCTTCATTACCACTACTACTTAATCAAATGAAGCCACTTACACACAGGAGAGCCTGAAGGAAGAGCTGCTGTAGCCCCTTTTTCCACCTGCTCTCAGCACGCAGGGATACTGCAAGGCTGAAGGTGCCTGTCCTCAAGGAGAGCGACAGGCATCCTGCTCCCCTCTCTGCAGCACCTTTCAGATGGGTCTCTGTCACCATCAGGCTCCCTAGGGAGTTGCCATGAAAGAGGGTGGGGAACTAGCTGACAACCTTCTGTAGCTCAAATTCTCCCTCTTGCCAATGGAGAATCACTGCAGAATTGCAGCTTTAAAAAAAAAAAAAAAAGCCTGTGCAAAAATTAAACTGAAACTGTTTCACTGTTAAGGCTAAAGTTGGTTTTAAAACAGATTTCACCGCATTACATCTACACTCAGAAAGATCTCATGCCAGTAAGTTAAGCTGCATCTACGTTCACATTTGGGTTTGGAGCAGTCATCCAGCTTTGAAAAAAATATTCTCCGATTGTTTCCATGAGCTGCACATGGATTCAGCTCACTGGTGGGTTTGGGGCAAGCAAGTCAGGCTCACTGCAACCTCCCAGGGAGCCATCAGGGCCAGAGCCAACTGCTCCTTCACGCAGTTTCAACCAAGGCCTGTGTAGTTATTACATTTAGGAGGCAAGACTAAATCTGAAGAGGTAGAAATCTGAGCTGCAGAGCAGATGTAGGGGCCTCAACGTCAACTACTGATTTCCTATTCCAGTCCTGTGATGGTAGTTACTTGCTCATGTGGACATAGCCAGAGGAGCACAGTTTTAGTCTCAGCATTTAGTATGTTGAGTCATATTTAATATACAAACAATCCAGAAAGTCAACATCTTGCAACAGATTTTTATGCACGTATTTAAATTCAGGTGACATTATTTTCATAAAATTGTTCTTAATGGGGACAGGCAGGGAAGAGACAACTATACAAAATTAAAATAATGTATGCTATCAGAAGTGACATTTTAAAATTCAGAATTTCATATTTAGTTATACATTTTCCTTATACAATTATTAAAAAACCCTCTGTTTTTAAAATCGTCTCTCCCCTGCTAGAAACTAATTTTAAAACAGTCATATCTTCAGAAATCTTTTGGCATTAAAAAAAGAGGGGAGAGAGGAAGGGAAGGACTTCAGAAAAGAATCAAAGTACATTCCACACTGTTTTTTCTTAAAGACTAAAGATCCCCAGATTGAACAGATTTGCCATTCTTTCCTGTGGGAGGTAATTAACACAAAAAGAACTTTTGCAGTGCAATCTTAAGCATTACGTATAACTGTTTAAAAAAAGCTTCCAAGACTCACTTAAGGATACTGTCTACTTACCAGTTCCAAGGACAGGTTGATCACAAAATTCAGAACATTTCAGCACTCAAAACATTACCTTAAAACTCAGCAATTACTTTTAGCCCTTGTAGGATCACTGAATTAGCACTTATGTTTTTGTATTACTGCTAAGGTTAAACTGATTCAAGCTGATCAGGACTTTCATTCTATTTTCTTTTCCTTGCTATCCTCTACCTGCCCTACCTACTCTTTCTACAGAATAAGCACACACATGGTTTTCATCATGAATGGTTACGTTATTGAAATAGACCATTTTATGCAAAGAAATTAGTTACATTTTCTCCTATTGACACAGTTACTTTTTCAAATGTGTGCAAGATTATTAAATATGAACAAGTCAGCCTACTGTGCACAACTCCTTAAAAACTGGAATGCACCCAGCATATAGCAATTGCTCCCCTGGAAATTCAGTTGGAACATTTTTTTTTCAAAGGGATTCAAAGCCAACTGCACATATTTGTATAGCTTGCAGAAGTGTCACACTGGTAGCACTCCTGCATAGGTGCTATGAAGAGTATTTTGGGAAGCACTGCTTCTGAAACAGTGTTCTTTTCACGTGAACATTAACGACACGCTATCGCGTTGAGAGGCAGCTTACCCATTTGGAGTGCTTCCAACTCTGTCACATATATCCATAATAAGACCCCAGTCCTCATTGGTGTTATATTCATTGGTAGCCTTTTCTATATATATATATAAAAAAAAGCAAAAATGATTAAATATCCTATTAAGTTCAGCCTCTAGTGACCAAATACTTTCTCATCCCTGCCACATTGCACATTCTCCAGGGAAAGGTATCCTGTCCTGCACCCCACCCTAGACTAATGCTAATTTTTGATCAAGTTTTGTATATGACGCTTCTCATACAGAAAAAGTAGTACTGGACTAATAGATGTGGTCAGGATTCAAAAGATAAAGCAGGTCTATAAAGCATCTCCTATTCAACATGCTTCTTAGAACATTATTATTTTCTCAGAAAATCCATATATTGCAATAGCATTTTTTGAGGAAAAAGCATTACATGGCAGAGCAGAACGCTACTTAGGATTTCCTGTATTTCATTTACTTTATTAACTGCCAACACTTAAGCTTTTTTGTGTTCTTTTTTGATCAAATATCAGTTCCATTAAAATAACTGCAAAACAGCAAATTAACTATTGTATACATTGTATTTTCTGCCTTAAGATATAAACTGCTTCCCACAGTTTAAATGTTTTGACTAAACTCAAAGATAAATGCTTTCAGATTTTTATGTTGCATATTAATTCTATCAAAATGAACTTCATAAATGATTGTGGCACTATCATAATGACTACTTTTTCAGTATTTTATTTCAGTAAGAGAAGACACAAAATCCCTTTTGGCTCGTGTATTTTAAAGACTACTTAGCAGATTAAAAGCAGAACAGAGCAGTCATTCACTGTTAACGTGATGGTGTTCTGTGATAGCAGCTGTTCCAAAATTCTGTTTGCTGACAGCAACACTACCGCAGGATAACCCCCTTTCTGCAGGCATAATTATGTGTGTCCTGATAATCAGCTTCACCACTTAGTTTTGCAGTCTGAAGTTGCAGCAGTCCTTGGGCCAGCTCAGCAGAAGGGCTCCCACAAGGGAAACGCACTTGGGAGCCAACAGTGCCCCTGAAAAAACCCTGCAGGGCAGAAACAGCAGAGCAGTAACAAGGGTGGAAATTCGCAAGTTTGACCGCAGGTCACCTTAACAAGAGAGGTTAGCTATTTAAGAGAATTAAATATTGTGAAAACATGTTCCTATAGCACAGACCTTCTTAAAAAGATATCTGGAAAAAAAAACTAGGAAAAAAAGTATATAAAAATTTTAGACTCACTGACTGCTCTTCAAGGTAAATGAAAGCTTGCAATTTTAAGAACTTGAATATGCCTTTTTCTTAAAAACAAACAAACAAAATCCCTACACTCAGAAAACATTCCTGGAATATTTAACCCATAATACTGAATAATGAGTGGAAATAAAAGTGGAAATTAAGAATAACATAGTGCAATGTGGAATGCACAGGGTTTGGGCCTGGTGTTGTGCCAACTAAAGCTGCTTTATGGAGGCCTCACCCCCCACACCTCCGCCCGCAGCAGTGTGACTCCTTCCCTCAAAACTTGTCAATCACATCAAGCCACCTCACGAAGTGACAGCAGCTCTCAGTGACAAAGAGCACAACTCAAAGGGGCTGGGCACATTACTTATTGCAGGGCCTGCTGCGATCCTGCTCCACAACCTGCCTGCCCTCCACAAGGCCAAGCTGGAAGGCAGGCGTCCAGCAACAGCGTGCACTGCTACCTCTGCTGGGAAGGCCCAGGCATGAGCAAGGAGCAAACCAAAAGCAAAGTGCAACAGCTACTTAACTAGAGGGGTTTTTCTCCACACAAAAACAGCAGAGAAACATAGGAAACTGGGATACGACAGAAATAAAAAGCAGTAAGTGGAAAAAATGGTGGTAGTTCAACAAAGGGCAGGGAAGACAGGAAAAAATGAGTTTGTTTCATGTCTGAGTCTTTAGAACAGTGAAACCCCACAGGGAGAAGGACACCATACTTGATCTAGCAATGGCCAGTGACTGCAGAAGGGGTGAGCTAAACCAAGAGTCAGGACTGGGCCCAACCAGTGAAGCATGTCTGAAGATAGAGGCCACCCAACATCTAGGCTGTTATCTTTTTCCTATGGTGCCAAACATTCCTCTTCCACACAGTCTTCTCTTCTCCACTGCTTTCATTTTAAAACAGTAAACAACTCTAGCAGGATCATTTTCTTTTGGAGAGGGTATTAAGCAACACAATATAATAACGTTTGTAAAATATATATAACGGCTATCAGGCTTCAGTAGGACACATCTATTACACCTATGTGAGTTGCTAGTGAAAAAAAATAGAATTACTTCTAAAATATCACAGCAGAGAAAGAGCTGAAACAGGTGCTTGAGCATAAAGGGACCCAGGAAATTCATCACAATGTTGCCTGTTCCCAGGCAGTGAAGTGTTCACTTGTGCACTGAACGTGCCACGCGAACACTGCAAAACCCCGAGTTACACACCCCATCCTCGCCACAAACAGCGGCGGAGGAGCAGCGCTAAACACATCCGCGGGGCTCACGTTACTGCAGATAACACAAGCAGCTCTCCTCCTCTTACAGCACTTGCTCTGCAGGCTAGCATGTTGTTTTTCTCCTCTACAAAGGACTCGATTGCTCTGCAAAAATGATATATGCTTGCTATCCCAGATTAGCTCTTTTCATGTCAATGGATACCAAGACATGACTGACAAATCTAACCCTCCACACCATTCCCAGCCTAAAGAATAGCCCAGCTACCATAATGAAGCTCAGCCCAACTTCCTGGCAGCTCTTCCGCTCTGCCCAGGGCAAACCTTCAAGGTTTCTTCCCTGCCAGCATTACACATTTAACAGCATCTGCCTTTTTGCTTAGCACCAGCCATAGCTTAAGAATCATCTTGAAGGGTAACTGCTTCACAGATGCTGAGACATGGACTTTGATCAGAAGAAACAGATGTGGAAGGATGTGTTTTCCAAGTTTTTCTCGGCACTAAGAGAATAAAAACCTAAAGAAATTCTATGAATTATACATACACTCTGTAGTCCTCCAATTAATGAAGGAACTTGATCTTAGCTTTATAAAAATAACTCACATTAAAAGCAAAATATGCTTCTTTACTGCTGCTCAGTGTATGAAAAAAAATAATTTTTAACTGGATCAGTTCCCTGGTCGGATTTGCCACACAGCTGCACAAAAAGCAATGCCAAGAGAGGAGGTTGCACCAAAGTGAGCAGCTATGGAGGCTATGGGAACTGTTTACCAGTGCTCCTGCCAAAGGAGAAAAGTGTGTCAAGCTGCTGTCTCAAAACCACTCCCCAGCTCCGTAAGAGCAGGGGATAAAATGCTGCTGCAGCCCCGCACACCACTAAAGGGAGGGTTCTCACAGTCCTCTCCCCATCACTCAACATCCAAAGCGTATCTCAAGGGTAGATGAACTTTGGTCTTCCCAAACAAATTGCAGTGGTTCTTTTTTACTTCACAAAAAAAGGGACAGGTAAAATCCAGAAATAGCAGACAGGAAACCATTACTATTGGGACTGCAGCCAAGCAATGTGTGGCATTCCTCCAAAACATTTCTGTTTATGTGTTTTAAATATCAAGTTCTCTGTCTCTAAAGATCTTGGCATAATGTGAATTGGCCCCAGATCTACATACATGGGTGTGCTACAGGCCAAGAATACCAGATCCAGCCAGTGTCCTGCCTCCACACCTTGCAGTTTTCATACAGTGTCCAGAGCTGGTCCTGTTTCATTTCCACCAACACATTACTGGCGCTGTGACTCTCAGCTTTGCAAACACACACACACACACACAAGTCACACATCCTGCAACACAGTAGTGAGAACTCTGCATGCGTTGTCTAGGATGTATATTCACAATGGCAAGAAGCAATGAAAACAGCACAAGAATCTGGGAGAAATCTTAAAGTGCCTGCATGAAGATAGACAGGGAAAGATGGAAGAAAGAAAGGGAACAGTGGGAACTTTACAGCTCCTCTAACTCCCTAAGCATCCCAAAAGTTCCGCAGGAGCCTCCAACTTGACGCTTTGATTACTACTAAGAGTATATCATCCTGTTACACAACAAAATCCCCCACTGGCTGCTTTCCCTGGAAATCAATAGCCCTGTTCGCACACAACATATTACATGGACACAACGAAATCAGTAGCCCTGTCCCATTGACAGTTCTGCTTTGCACATACAGCTTTTGAGCTTGCGAAGTATTGTTGTTTCAGCCATGGATTCCCTCGAGTCAAGCCTGGTAATAACAACAAATAACCCATCCATTAAAAAAAAAAAAAAGAAAAATAGAGTGCAAAAATTCTTTTTTGCTTGTGTCACAGAAATTTATGCTAGAAGTAGAAATTGAATGAGCACGCAACCACTGACTCACCACAAAGACCAACTTGATTTGATATGAAGTTTGGTAAAGACTGACCACAATGCGAAATAAAATCTTGTCAATGCACAAATATTTTAAATTCTACACAGCAAACATCTGTATTTCATAAGTCTAAATATGTAAAAGCAAAAGTAATACATTTACATTGTGAAAGCTTAAAATAAGAGGAAATAAGAGGATTGTTGTTTTGCCTTTTTTTTTTTTTTGAAGATAAAGCAGAACAACACAGTCTAACATTCTACGTCTCCTTTTGTTTACTCTGCCTTTGTATATATAAGGCTAGAAAAAAATGACCTAAAAACATCCAGATTTAATTTTCAATTATAAACAAGATCACTGTAGTCATAATGAGACATATGCCCAGTAAGATTGCATGGGAAACTCTGTCCTGGAAAAGCCAGTCCTATCTGCAGCAATCCAGTTAGTAACTATACTCTACTCACGTCATTGAATATTTTTACATCATTTTAAAACTGGAGCAGCAAAGTAGAATATCAAGAAATATTTTTGGCAAGGATTTTGGGCGATTTTTGTGCATTGAGAAGGCTCTGAGATGCAATTTTAACTTAAACAGCAAACATGGTATTTTCTCTCATCCCGCCATGTGGGCTATGGGCTGGGAAGTAAACAATGCTACAGTCAGACAATTTGAAAGCTACAAGAAAAAGGCAAAATGAGTAGGGAGCCAGTAACAAAGTTGCACTCTAGAGCATAGAAGGCACCAAAATGATGGGAAAGTTATTAGTATTCAGACATCAAATAGCAAAATATCTTTCATAACATAGTAACAAAAAGGAGTGCTGCTATGATGTGGCAAAGTCCAGGCTCGGGGAGACAGGGGTACTATGCCTGGGAGCAGACTAGCAATAAGTCCAGGGATGAGAAGGAAGCAACACAAACATTGCACACATTGAAGTAAAGAATCAATAAATTGAGACTGAGCCACAGATTTATGCCTAAAAAAGTGGTCCCTATGTTTAAAAAAGGTGAAAAAGACAGACCTGAGCAACAACTATTACAGCCTGTCTTCAAACATTTATAAGAGTTTAGACCACGTGCTGAAAGCAAGAATTATCACAGACTAAGTAAGGACAAACGTGGTGAACTACAACACAAATAAGGCGTTCTTCTACACGAAGATATCTTAGCAAAGACTAACTGATCTGTTGAGATTGCACTGCAAAATACCTTGTAGGATGTCAGGTGTAAGTAACTAGCTCCAGCTCTTAGATCACTCTGCTGCATGAAGGAAGACAACCTTAACCCGGAGCCCAACATAAAGCACTATCAATGCCAGGGAGAATTTACCTCCTGTATGCCTCCAGGTTGGTCTTGAAATCAATACTGCTAAAACCCTTGCAGATGTGAATAGCAAGAGGAAGGGTCTTGCAGTAAAACCACAGGAAAGCTGGAAGGTATCATCAGCACAAAGATGTAAGGAAAAGTGAAAGCCCTTGAGGCGTGAATTAGGTGAAAAAGATAACATTTAGAGAAAATGTAAACTCACACCTATTGCAGGTCGATGCAAGATTCTCTTAGAAACTAAGTGCTCAACAGCTGGAAATAGCATAAAACAGAGGTGCAGAAAAACAAGTATACCAAAGTCTAACATAAGGGGATAGGGGTCATCAACACAAAGCAAGGTAAACACTTCACCAAAGTACAAGGAAGCATCAAATGCCTCACACCAGATACAACCTCTGACACAATTCCAGATAACAACCTTCAAGTCAGCACGGAAAGAGTTTCCAATTCCCCTCCGTCATGTCGACAAACTTAGGAAAGATGACTAACAGAGGTGAAAGGGAAATGGCTGCTCTCTATCAAAGAAGCATGTATCTAAGTGATGAAGTTATTTAAGAGAAAGGACAACACCAACAAAACATCAAATGCACATGAACTAACTACAAAGAGATTTAGATAGGAAATTTAAAAGCTTCTGACCCTTAAAGAAGTGAAGTTTTGGAGAATCCTCTCAGCAGGAAAAACAAATGAAAAAAATCTAGCTCCTCTAAAATGCTATTCCATAGGTTAATCCTGTGACACCAAAACTGCTTACAAAGCGACGAGAGCAGATGCCAAGGAATTAATACTCTGTGCAGCTCTGCTGAAAAGCTGAAAAACATAAGGACTTGGAGTCATGGAAGCAAGAACAGCTGTGACAAAGCAAAACTCTGTTTATCCGCATTTGCCGAAGGCACTCCAAGAAAGCAGCAGTATTAGAAGATATGCAGTCCAAAGAGACAACTGAATCAACCTTATAGTTTGCTCCCTCCTCAATGAGTCCTGCTCTTCCAGGCACCCTGTGTAGAAATCCTCCCTCTCCTTTCTACTACCATTTCTGCAGCTTCTGCTGAGCGGGTTCAACTCACCAAACTCCCCAATTCATCATCCATTCACCTTCCTACATGCACAGCTCAGTAGTCAGATACTTTGTTTAGACAAAATAGTTTTCTGCCGAAGTAGCAAGTTGAATGTATTGTGAGGAATCCAAAAGATCCAGGCAAGGTGGCAACATGGAAAAAGCTCTCTCCTTTTCAGGGGCATCAAACATCACCTGGGCTCAACTGTATTGATGGTTTGTACCTACAGTTTTTTATAATGAAAAATCAGAGGTAAACATAAATTAAATCCTGACAGAGGTATATTAAAACCATGAACAGCCACTTTCATAAAAACTACAAGCTGCAGTATGAATCATTCTCATTTGATAATTTGATATTCCGGATGTTCTTATTTACAGAAGAATAAAGAAAGGCCATTAAGGGTAAACACAGATCTTCCTTAACAAGGGGCCATAAGATTTAACCTCACCAACTATGAAGTTCTTATTCTACAGCACCTGTTTAATCTCAATAAATGGACACTGTTTCACCAAGTTTAAATAAGTGAATTTTAAGAAAATACACATGAAAAAGACTGTCATTTTTAAAGTATTGTAAAGTTGTGAAGCACTGGAACCTTTCAGGTTCACCAAAGAATTCTCCACAAATATGAGATTCCTCAGTTCAGAAAGTCTTTTATTTTTGTGAGTATACCCCCTAAGTCTATTTAAAAGATATTTTTGGCTAGCATGCCGATAGAGCTTCATGAGATACTTCAAATAACTGGACCACACACTGCTGGTTTCACAGGTTTCTACTTTTGTTTTAATTATAGGTCAACTTTAAAAATCCAATGACAGCTCGTGAAAAGAGAAGGGGACAGCAAACGCTTTTATTGTGCAAACTTTGAAGGTGAGTCAAAAAAACAGAGCAACATATCCTACACACAAGAGAGAAGGTGTTATAACAGGAGAATGAACAGCAACATTTTCTATAAATATATATTACAGCCTTGACAAAAATCCTAAGAATGCCACCTTTTTCTGTTACCTAAAGCACTAGGGAATCAAGAACTGTAAATGCGACTCGGCTGTTTGTTTGCTTTTCTTTTTTAACTGCTTTTTGCCCTGCTATAGACACGGAATATTATACTTAAGGAAAAGCCTCATAGAACGAGCTGAGGAAGGAGCAAGGCCGAGCAAGGAGACCTGTCCCAGTCCTAACAGAGCTGCCTCGGGGCTCTCCTGGGGCAAGCAGCGCCAGCTCCCACTCAGCCCGGCGCCACCGAACGAGTGTCCCCAAAGCGGAGGACGAGTTGGCGCTGCTAGCATGAACCGAGCCGCTCTACCGCGGGCCCCGTTCGAACTCACGCACGCAGGAGGCCCGGGGGGGCCGAGAGCGGCGCGGATCCCTGCAGAAAGCTGTTTTTTTTTTTTTTTTTTTTTTTTTTTG
>JAUBNY010000082.1:1290230-1304024 GCA_032275445.1 Crypturellus soui | reverse complement strand
GGCGCCGCGGCGGCTCCGCGCCCTCGGTGCTAGAGGGCGGGCGCGCAGCGCGCCTCGCTCGGCGGAGCCGGCGCCGAGGCAGCGCGGAGGGGCCGCCGCCATGGGCAACGCGGGCAGCGTGGACGCGCAGCAGACGGAGCTGCGGGCGCACAGCGTGCCCCTCAAGCTGCCCATGCCCGAGCCCGGCGAGCTCGAGGAGCGCTTCGCCGTCGTGCTGGTGAGTGCGGCGCGCGGCTCCTTTGTGCGCGCGCGGCGGCCGCGCCGGCGGCAGAGTTGGGCCGGGGGGCGCCGAGCGCCCCGCGCGTCCCCGCCGGGGACACCTGCGCGACGGGGCTTTGTGTGGAGGCGGCGGCGGCTCCCGGCCGCTGCCCCGTGGACGCGGCCCCCGCCCGGGCCGCAGAGAGCAGCGAGCGGCGACCAGGAGGAGGAGGGGGAAGACGGGGGTCGCGGTGCCTTGTCGCGCTCCGCGGCCTGGGGCTTCTCCCTGCACCGCGGCGTGTGCGGAGCGCGGCCGCCCGGTTCTGCCCGACTTTGATACATGTGTTTTAAATGCACACTTCTGTGTATTATCCCTGCACGCGAAGAGCACTGCAGATTGGAAATGAAAGTTCCTCGGAGAGTTTTCAAGGGAAACACAGGGCTTCTCCTAGTGCTCCTGTTTGATTCTCCTAGTGTTTGATTCAGACGCCTGCCGTGTGTGACTGGGTTCCATGTAGCCTTCTGTGTCATTCTTCCATTGGAACGGGATTTGGGTGGAAAGGAAAAACTAAAACCCCCCAGAAGCTGGGCGGAATGACTAAAACACATGTGTGCGTCGCGCCCAGAGTTGGCCGTAGCGTCATGCGAGATGCCGTGGTGCTCGCTGTTACGGCAGCGATTCCCGCAGGAGGGGCTGGAAGCGCCGCCAGTGCCGAGCGAGGTGGCTCCCACTCAAACTGGTGCGTGTGGGGGATTATTTCTGGTTAGACCCAATTAGATTATCGTGTCTAAGAAAAGAATAAGCCTGCTCCGCCAGGAACCCCCACTGGTGAACCAAATGGTAGGGTGTCACGATTGCTAGGAGGGGTGAAAAAGCCTGGTTTATTTTGTCCCGTGTTTGTCAGTGAAATCTGTAGGCATTTTCCTGGCCAAGGAGGTGCCCCTCAGTGCGGTGCATCATCAGTTGGAGTCGAGTCTGTTCATCTTCACGCATCGAAAGGGTGTCTGATTTGTGCGCACGGTCTGCAGAAGAAAAACAGGGCTTCTGAATTAGCAGAACAAGGGAGTAAAAGGAAGAGATGCAATTTGGAAAACAGAACGTGTGAGATGAAAACGAAACAATAATGCAAGTGTGTGAGATAAATTACAGGCTTGTTCCTCCTAAAGCGCTTGAGAGGGGTAGATGGCAGCTGCTCTCAGCCTTACGTGAAGGGTCTGGGGAGCCGTCCTGCAGCTCCCTGTTCTGCCGGGGTGGGTTCATGTTGGCACACAGGGCCTGGGGGGGGTCCAGGGAGCTGCGATGTGGGGCTCCGGCGCAGCCAGCGGGTCCCACTCGGCCCTTCTTGCACCGCCACTGTTGTCGCTTTGGGAAATATCCGACCAGTTTCCAAAGGTAGGAACTGCCAGACTGTTGTTACTGTATTTTCTCTGCAGTGCTGAGGGAAGGATGACCGTACCACTGGTTAGGCCATAGAACTGAGTAGGCCGTACGGTAGCAGAGGTTAGTGAGAAAGGAATGACCATCCTGGAAAAAAATAGACTAAGTATTTTCTGTTGTCAGGAAATGAGAATATGGAGGGAAAAAAATATCCCAAGATGTGTAGGAGTAACCTCATCACCTTTACGTGCTGTCGTAAGGCAGGAGCAGCCTGCCCTACCCTCAGTGAGCAGAGGGCCCCAGGGAGGTCCTAGAGGCCCCCTGCCAGTAATGCTTTCCCTGCTGCTAATGAAATTCCCAAAGCTGCTTTGGCACTGGTGAAATGCAGCTCAGTTGAGTTGCTGCTGCATGCAGGTATACAGTCATTGCATTAAACAAATTGTCAGTGTGTATATATAAATACATTTATATATGTAAACCGTGGAGCCACGTGGGCAAGATTTCTTCCATGTCACCTCAAAGAAGTGTTGTAAAAGTTTAATTCCTGTCTCCTTGTGGCTGCTTATGCTGTCTTGCACAGAGAAGCGCTCTAAGACACGCTTATGTCACAAGGTGGTTGCACACGCCTGGTTGTGGACCTGTCCGCTCAGCTTCCCCGGCCCTTTTTAGGTCTTTCTGTGTCCTCGGCAGGCTCCTGCTGCAGCCGTGTATAAACAGTCGTAGCTGTTTATAAACTTACTCGTTTTTCTGCTTTTAGTGCGAGTTTCTGCTGCCTGGTACTGTTTTCTTTTGTGACTGGAGAAGTAAATGTGCTGCTCTCGGTTCCCTGCTGCTCCAAGATTTTTATTTGCCTCTTTGCTAGTGAGCGTTAGGGCTCATCTGGCCATATGTTTAGAGAAGACATTTTACTCAATGGGAGGTACTTAAAAGAGAAAAGCGTGGGGATTAATTTGAGAGGCACTGAGGTTCCTTTGCTCTCTTTTGCATGCTTCATCCATGCAGTGCCATTCCCCTTCTAGCAGGGGGAGAATTGAAACCAGTTCCCTCAGTTTAAGCAAGAGTGGGAATTCCAGGAAAGCAGTGGCTCGATCCCGGCCATCAGGCTCTCCAGCCGCGGAGGCGGGTGCCGGATGAGCCGGCCGCCGATCCCAGCCCATCCCAGCTCCCCGCTTGCCCGCACAGGCGCAGCCGCTGGGAGCTCTCCGCCTGCCGCAGTCGCTTGCTCACCCTTCCCCTCAGCAGCTGCGTCGGGGTTTTCTTCTGGCTTTCCCTTATAGACACGTGGGGCAGATCTGCTTAAATTGCAAATTCTGTTAACCAGCCCTAGTGTATGGAGTAGGAAAGCGCCGCGGAAGGGAGCTGCGTGCGCACAGACCCTGCGGCTCCAGCGCTGCTCCAGCCGGCCAGGCTTTGGGCTGCGGGGGCAGAATGGGCTCCCACTCGGAGCAGGCGGCCCGTGCAGCCGGGTGGTCCCGCTCTGCGCCTGCAGCGGGGCTGCGCGTTCGCCGTGACACATGGTCAGGAGGAGCCTGCCAGGACGGGGCTGGCAGGACGAATTGTTGCCTAATGAGCTGGGATTGACATAATGTGACTGCTGGATTACATATCTGCGGCGGGGTTACCCGGGAGCATCCTCTTCCCCTCCAAGCGTGTTCCGCTTTGCGGTCCGTGGGCACAGGAAGATGTCGGGACGCATGGAGGTGACCATCCGCTCCGTCCAGCCTCGCTCCGTGGCACGATGCTCCCCTGGAAGAGCGGTCTTCTCTCGAGCGCGCGCGCAAGGCTTTGCCCCTGCGATCTGGGCCATTCCTGCAGAACTCTCCGCGGCAGCGCCTTTGCTGGACCCTTGTTTTCCATAGCAGTCAGGAGAGCTCTCTGGTGTCTATTGCTAAAGAATCTGAAAGTGCAATATGAAAACTCTTAACACTTCCCAGCTGTTCCCCATTCTTTCTCCTAATCCTCCCGCAAATATATTATGCATTGTGTTATAATATATAGAGCTTTATGTCTGCAAATCGTTAAGGCGTGACAGTGTCACAAGAGATATCTGCAAGTTAGTATTTAGTTCTTGTTGTTTTGCTAGGATCGGTGGGCCAGGGAATTCCATGTAGAATCCCTACATGTAACAGAATGCTCTTGAGGTGAGTTTCGATGGTGATCTGGTACTCTCACATTAGGAATCCTTGCCTTTCTTGCTGGTGTTTGCAAACAGTGCTGCAGAAGCTGGGAGATGCCAGTTGGGATTGGGGAGCCGCATTGGGGAAAAGAAGGTTTCTAAGATCCAGATCCATCAAAGACCTGTTGTGTTTTCCTGTTCAGGCTGCAGCTCTCTGACTTTTACCTTTGGGCTCGTTCCTCCAAATCTCATTTAAATGATTCAAGCAAAGATACTTCTTTTCCTTGAGGAAGTGTCTGATAAATCACACTGTTAGAAAATATATTTCTGGTGGGTTAAATTCACAGAGTGAACTAGAACTCCATGGTGACACTGCTCTCAAGCTGGCCTGTGAATCAGTAAGCAGCATCAGTAAGTTTTTCTGCCTGTATATCACAGTAGAATAATTTTATAAGACTGTAATGTACTTTTTGAGTGTCTGAATCCTCCACTGGATATTTAGCTACTAGCAAGTTGTCATATTCCTAAAAGTAATTTCAGTTCCTGAAAGACTGTAAAAATGAGTAAGCTGATGTGCATGCATACATTTTTCTCTGTGTACTGTGTTTCTGTATAAAATAATCGCCTTCATTTATTGGGTTTTAATGATGAAGGTATGAACCCATTCTGTCAAACTGTATGTGTCACTTGTTCATGTCTATAGTAAGCACAGAATAGCCTGAAAGGAAGTAATAGGCTTTTTTTTTTTTTTTCCTAAAAACAGCCAGATGAAAAGGATTATTGTATGATGCCCACAGAAGAGTGCAGAATCTGTATCACATGTCATTCTTCCCAAGCATCCATTTTGACAGTGTTCCGGAGTGGGAAAGGGGGCTTGGGCCCTGGAGCTGATCAGCAGAGGGATTTCTAATGGGCCTGAAAACCTTAAAGGCTGAATCTGCAAAACGGGCGATGCTAATGATGGAAGTCAGGGTTTGTGATCCTCTTTGTGCTGTGCACTGTATAAAACCATAATGTTCTGTATTGCCTCCCAGATTACTGCGGCTTTTGTCCAAGGTGCCAAACGACAGGTGAATCAACTTCTGAAGATGGAGAGAGCGGAAGGGAAAAAAAAGTCAGTGAGGAACAGGCCACAAAAGGTGTTTTCCTCGGAAAGTAGCATCGGTAGCTGTGGGTTTTCCTTAAGCACACGTGGTTGCTTCCACAGAGCCCTCTCGCTGTGTGTGTGTGCGCAGGGCAGCTGTGTGCAGGTGAACACTGTTCTGCAGGAACCCTGTGCCCTTTCATTCCAGCGGCCTAGCAGCTGTTTGCTGGAGTCCAGCTGTCTTGTGCACTTACAGCTTAACATCTCCTCCCTGCTGCTTTGGATTCCTTCTGGGTAAGTCTGTCTGTGTCCTGTGCCATCGTAGCCTCCAACAAGCACAGTCTGCAGCAGATCATCTTCCCGCCCGCAAAAGCATCCCGGGAGCTGAAGCTTTATCATGTGTCTCTGTCAACCTCTTTTAGCTTATCCGTGGAGTCAAAGTCAAACTTACATCACCTTGAGAGGTGAGGCGGTGCAAGACGTTAAAGCAGTCACTTTAAAATATATATAAAATATAAAATGGAGAGTGCTCGGGAAGGAATCTTAAGAAAAGGGCACAAAATGATATTCAGATTTTTACAAGATGAGCTTAAGTAAAGCAGTAGCTGTCAAATTACTTTTTGCCTCACAGTTATTTAACCTGAACTCACTGGACTCTGCCCTTCTTCTTTCTAGAAAATAAATAATCCCTTTTTCTTCTTGTGCTGTGTGAAAAGGTATTGAAGTTGACAGAAACATTTTTTTCCTGAGTAGCAAAACCCAAAAAAAACCACAAAAAAACAAACAAAAACTCTGTATCTCCCTGACCTGTCTCTTTAGAAGAACCCTAGATAATTCAAATTTCAGCCATACTTCTTATTTTTATTATATTTTTGCTTTGTTTTTCAAAGGTTGTAAATTATTCAGGAAACTTTGTAATGAGTCCAAATCTTTTTCAAATAAATCAGCTGTCAGAAGGTATGTGCACTAATTATCAACCTCTGTTTTTGCTTATATGGCTGTTTAAAAGAAAAAAGGGAGTATTTTTTCCCCAGTGTGGTTTGGATGCTGTGTGCCGGTTACAGCTCCAAGAGAGACAAATCTGTGTTGTCTCCGATCAGTGCTGGATCTGGGTTTAAGTGTCTGGTGCTTTTTTTGCTCTCGTTTTGAGGCCTACACCTGCTGGATAAAACAACGTTTTCATGAGCCTCTTCAGGAAGGAGACTTAGAGCAGTCGCTTAGTTCTTGCTCCCGCGTAAGACCGATCAGCAAGGAGCTGTTGATTATTTTTTTTTTCTTCATTTTTTTTTGTAGCTTTGAATATATCCTAAAGCGAAGCCAAGCTCTGACCTTCACTTTCTGATCTTGTGCTGGATATTGGGGCTTTATTAAAAGGAGAACCTCACCCATCTCAGTGCAAACTCTTCCCTTTCCCCCTCCAAACTCCCCGAGGCCCATACCTTTACTTTCCTACATCCTGCTCATATTCCTGGATGGTTGGTTGCTGCTCCTCTCACAACTCTATAGGGAAACTTGAGAACAGAGGGGATATCCCATCCGTTTTTAAAGCAAGAAATCCCTGTGCTTGGTTTAGTGATAAAACAGCTCTGCTTTTCTGCCCCAGCTGCTGGTGTTCCAGCCTTGCGTGGCGCTTTTGAGAAGCAGCTTTTTGAGTTTGTGTGGGGAGCAGGCGGCCTGCAGGGCCGAGCGAGGCGTGCGCCGCCGCGGTGCCGCTGCTGCTTCTCGGGGATGAAGTGTTCCGCGATAGCGCGGGCGCTGCCCCGTAGCACGAGGAAGTTAACGGACTGCTGCGGCACGAGGCGAGCGCGCGGGAGGAGCGTGCCAAGGCCCCGCGCTCCACGGGAGCTGCGGAGGAAGCTCCTTATGCAAAACACGCTAATTTAACCACACTCTCTGGCACCGGCTAATTTTTAAGCATCAGGGCTGTCTCATAAGCTTGAATTAAGCATGTTATGATCAGGGTCAAAAACTTTCCAATGCAAGGAGCCATAAAGAAAACTGCAAGAGAAGCAGTAGTTTTCTCTGTGTTCTTTCAGGTACTGTGTTCTTGGGAGGTGTGTGCAGCAATAAAAGGCACAGCTGTTCTGGGTAGGCTTTTCAGGATGACGCTTTGTTCTCCTGAGTGCACACAGATCATGCCTTGTGGTGGAGGCGGGATAAGATTCTGGAGTGTTTTGTCACTGCTAGAAAAACAGATAAAAATTATTTTTCTTGGGTACCTAGAAAATGAAAGCTTAAAATTAGCAGAGGAGCAAAACTATATTCCCCTTTCTGAGAGGAGTTGTTACAGCTGTCTTAAGCCTTCTGCAGCAAACAACGTGTAGCCACATTTTAGACAAACTGAGTTGCATTATTGTGCTTTCTGTTTGTTTGGAAAAGTCCATTTGAGAGTCTGGTTGAAATAAGTGGCACCAACGCATTCAATTTGATTTTCAATTCTAGTAAAAAGAAATCCACCCCAGGTCCTGGCTTAACCTGCTAAAGGTAGTAAAGAGAAAGAAAAACAGAAAGATAAGAGTATTATGGATCTCCAGCATGACTGTAGGTAAAGGCCTGAGTCTGCTAGGCGGGTGATACAGCTTAAAAAGCAGTAACTTCCCATATATCAAATCCTGCCCATTTCACCTGTGAAGGGTCAACACAGGAAAATGAGCAGGTTTTTAGCTACTGGGTTTCATAGAGTTGCCACGTTAATGGAGACTGTGGGATTGAGATTGTAGGTCACATAGGAATCTCACTGGAAAACGCTCTGCTCCTACCAAGAGACTTTTACTTCTGCATGGGATCCTAAATCTGGAGGTGGTAGAAGCTGTATGATGTGTTGAACTGTTTTAATTGAATACAATTTTAATTGTAGTGATTATTTTGACCTTCATCTTCTGCTTTGTCTTTTTAATAGAGAATTTTATACAGATATATTTGAAAACATAAGTGTTAATTTGTCCTGGGCCTTTTCTGTTCCTAAAACGGAGCGCTCCTGACTTTCTAAAATGTTTCTTTGTATACAGATTCAGATCATGGCTAGTTTGCTTATATTCTAACTAGCACGCTGGAGAAATTGGATATGTGTCGGTTTTCAGTTTACTGTAGGATCGCTAATAAAATGAGTGTTTGTCTTCTGTATATGTTCAAGTTAAACATATATTTGGAGGGGGACATTCATACAGCAGCATAATGGTCATACTGTATTGGAAATGAATGGTCCTCAGAGGACTGCTGTGCGGCGCGTGGACCTCCCCGCTCTGCATTGTGGCTTTCGAGAGCCGCTGTGCGAAGAGAAGGGCGTACGTGCTGGCCTGCGCCTGGAGCCGTGCCCGGCCCGCTCCCGAGGGCCGCAGGTATTGGAGAGCGCAGGGATGCTCCGGGCAACATCCTGGAGGCTCCTGGGAGCACGTGAAAAAGCCTTAGTCTGCCATTGTGTTTGGCCATTGCTGGAGACGTTATACAATATAAGCACGAGTGTTTTTGTTGCTTTTTTAAAAATATATTTTGTCTGTCTATAAGTCATTTTACTATAAAAGGACTTGGGAAGAGTGTAGATTGTACATCTGTTAGTGGTTTGTCTGCAAAATGAGTGTATAGTTCAGGCCAAAAGCAAAGAATAGAGGGTTGCACAAATTGGCAAAGTTTCTGAAGTCTTTCAGAAGCCAGTAATTAACATGAAGCAGCAAATTGTTAAATCCAGAAATTCTGGTTGTTCATCCATCTAATGTTCTGGCATGTCCCTGTTCTGGCTCTTTTCTTCCTTTCAACCTGACAAAAGCCAATGAACAACCTGCATGTACCTCTGTTAGCTCCGAGCCGAGCTGCTGTGGCAGAAGTAGGTGGCACAGTTATTGAGAAGATCTGTACAACAACGGAGGTAGTTTGGCGTAGTTTGTACAGCAGTTTTCTGACAAATGTTTCTAATAATTTAGTGTGCTTGGGAGTGCTTCAAAGACTTCTCTGCCTGGCTTTGTGAACCTTGCAAATACAGAAGATCAAATAAATTAACTATCACAAATATTTAACTTAACGTGTGGCCGAATAGGAGCTTTGATGTTGCGTAGATATATGAGAGGCTCTGTGTCTGTACATCCTCACAGATATGCTAGATCAACGCTGTATTTGTTTCTTCTCTCAGACATAATAAGCCTAATGGTGCAAATCTAAATAATTGTGTTCCACCTCTGTTAGCAGGCATGTTAACAAGAACTTGAGTGAAACAAAGCGTAGAGAGATTTCCTGCAAAACTGATGCTAAGGATGTTGTCTGGACAAAGGTGAGTGTTTCTGGGGGAAACTGACCTTCCACGAGTCACACCAAGGTGATCCCAGCTTTGTGGGCTGCAAGTGTGGTGGCCATTCTGCTCCCTCAAAAACCGTTTGCTCGTGGATTGTCATTTATTGCACTTATGTGAGGTGTGTTTCTTGGCCAGGGAAGTGTTCGGTAGTAATTTTAATCTTTTGGTGATCACATCTAACCTGCAGATAAAACTGAATTTTTACAAATCTTGTGCTCTAAAAATTCCAGCTTCTTAAATTGCCTAGGAGTTGTCATACATCCTCAGTGATTCTCTACCAGTGTGCACTACAGTGGAAATGGATCTGTCAAAATGCAAATCTTTCTGAGCTGCAAATACCTGTTCTTCTCTTGATCACTTAAGTGGATATCTAAGTGCTGTAATTGTGGTAAATATAAAATATTCTTTTTGATAAATGAAAGGAAGATTTTTGTGCTTGCAGCTTTTTTCTCCTGGAAGTCTTTTGCAAGCCTTGCAGCACACTGGTGGGAAGACAAGGAGCAAGAGTTTCGTTATGTTTCGGAGAAGGAATTGCTACGAGCCCAGGAGAACTGAGTGACAAGAGTGCGGAGTGGGAGCAGTGTCTCCCAACCTCCCAGCCCTCGTCGTCAGCAGGATGGGGCCACGGACATGGGTGACACGCCGGGAAGCCTGTCCTGCCTCTGCAGGGCTGGGACGTGGCAGTGCCGCTTGGCTCTGTGCAGCCACCTTTGCACGTCTGCGGCCTTTCATTTAAAGCCTCTCATTTGTGTAGCTCCGTTATACAGAAGTTGAAAAGCAGTATTTTAGTTTATATGTTTCCTGGCATTTAAGGGCACTTTTGGGTGTATTTAAAAACCTCATTTTGTCTTCTCTTATGCTTTTGTTTGTTTCTTGTTTTCTGTTCCTGTTTTTAATTTTCTGTTGTGTTCTGGCAGCGAGACAGGAGTGTTGTCCTTCTGCATATACGTGTACATGTATGAGCGGAAACACAGGTTTCTGATGGCTCCAAGGCAAGTGTCAAAGAAGCTTGGCCTGTGAGCCCAGCTGAGGGTGGGAGAGATTAGCTTCCTCTGCGAACCCATGGGGATGCTTCCCGCTGGGGAAGGCAGCTGGCACTGCCGGCATGTCCTGCTCCCGTGCCAAACAGAAGACCTCTCTTCTGGGGAAGTACAGGCAGTATTGCAGCTACAGGGCATGTTGTTTCAGGGGAGAAAGAAAGCATGGTGAAAGGAGCCTGTGAGGGTCTACAAAAACATCTTGACTTGGAAATTAATTCTGTGCTTTCTATTGATAGAAGAAAGACAAGTTTCTTTTAGTATAGAGATGTCCCAGCAGCTGAAAGATGTAGCACAAAATGCTGGGGCAAGTGCTTTCCACTTCAATTAAAAATAATCCTTTTATAGAAAGATCTGGACTATCTGGGTTAGATGCTCAGCAGTGTTTTCTTTGTGCATGTTTGCTGTGCAAAATTCATTAATGAAAAGTAAGAGGTTCAGCTGGCTCAGATCAAGTGGCGAACAAATGGGAGAGGAGGAATTTAGGAAGCTCAGCCTCAGACTTCGTATTAATCAAGATAAAATGACCTTTTAGATCAGCATGCGTGAAGGTTTGCATAATGAGGTATGTGGCTGAGGCCCTTTCCTCCGCAGTGAGGCATCTGACTTTCATACAGGGAGTCTGCAAAAGCTTTGTATGGCTCATAGCTGGTACCATGCAGAGTTATTGTATTAGGAACTGTCAAGCTTTCTGTTTTTGTTGGCCATTGCTTGGTGCATGAGTGACGAAAATGTAAACTAAAAGTAAAGCTATGCATACACCTCCAAATGCAGAGCGACGAGTTCAGACCTCTGTGCAGGTGGGCTTGCTCGCTACTTGAGCAGGATTTTGGCAGAAGGTTAAGCACTGCAATTAAAATATAAAAGCAATTCTGCAAGAGTGTAGGTGAGCCAAGGCTTTCGGGCTCAACAAGGAGGAGGCTCCTGCATCAGCAAGTGCGATGCAACAAGCCCCGATGCAGCGCCCGCATCAGCACACACCGACGAGCCGTTCAGGAGCACGCTGGCTTTTCGACTGAGATGAGGAATTTGAGTATCTTCGAGTAAGGCAAAAACTCAGTAAGCATTAAGTTCTTCTCTAGAAGCACATACAGTTGAAAGGGAAAAGGAGTTTTATAGTGCTCCAAGCCTCTTTTTTAAAGTTCATGCTAATATTATTTTGCTTCTTATGAAAATCTTTATTGAATGTAAACGATCCCTTTTGTTTACTAAGCAAAAACTAACTATTTACTATATGTAGTTCTGCGTGCATTTGTTAGGCGTTCAGTCCTTAGTCTGTTAAAACCTGATGTCCCCTTGGTGCTCTGAGGACATGGTGATCGTGAGGTGCAGGAGCCCCCATAGAACAGGTATTCTTGCAGTTACCTGGGCAAAGCACATTTCCCTTAGTGAGGTATAAACCCTCCCAGGTAGTGTGTATAAATAAACACACAGAGATGCCTGGAGTAACAAATACAAAAAAGGGATACCTGTTGTAATATTTTTAAGATCATTCTACAAGCTTGTTGGAATAAAGTCGCTCAGCCGCTACTACCATGCCAAAATGTATTCAACAGAAGGACATGTAAGGAGAAAATCTTCGCCTCTTAACACTGAAAAAAGTCCCTATTTGGATTTATTCCGTTTTCAGAAATGGCTGATTTAGGAGTTAGTAGTTAAGAAATTATCCCTCGTGTAGCCGCTGCCATTGGTGCTGCATACGCTGCATCCGCGCTGAGGGGGAGCTCTCCCCAGCAGGGCCGATGTCTCTCCCGAGAGCTCTGCTTTACAGCTCTGCTGAGTTGGAAGCACTTGCTGTTTACTGCTGCTAGAGCTTTTCTCATAGAGATACTAGTGCAAAACGGGGAGATTTGTTGCTGAATTGTAAAGCCTGTGTAGCCAAAACACTGATTAAGGCCTTGAGTCTGAGCACTCTTATCCTGCTGAGCTGGCAGTGCTGCTGACCTTGTGTTTTGTCCTATCATCCATGGACACCTCTGCCCTTTCCTGTTAGCAGTTGCCCATGCTCACTTGCCAGCATTCAATAACCACCTAATTTGGGTTTTAAGGTTGTTGTTGCGTACTCCGGGTGCCAGGAGCCCGACCCTGAGCTGCTGCCCAGTCTTTCCTCAAGAGAGATTGCTAGTTTTCCTCTTGCCCCCTTGATTAGTGGTCTTTGGTGTGGAACTTTCACCCTCCTCACAAGAGGCTAGAGTGGGGCCAGGATGTTATTGCAGTGTCTTGGTGGTATGATACTATGTGCTTTAGGTGGTTGTGAAAATAAAGAATAAGAGGAGTAGGTGGCCAAACTCTCCCATCGCAGCCCCTTCTGCAGTGACCTCTCAGAAGTTTTGTACATCTCAGTGGGAGATGCCATATCCCTGTGTGGAAGAGGTGGAGGAGCTGGCTGTGAGCGGGAGCCTTCTGTGCCCCCTTGGTGCCCCTCGGCTCCGCGGTGTGCAGCTTCCCACAACAGCCGCTTCACACAGGCCGGAGAGTCCCCCGCTGCCTTCCCGTGCGCGGGCTCTGGAGAGCCCCGCTCACTCCGTCTCCCACGGAGTTACATTGAGGCATTTCTTGCTTTGTGGGAGGGAATGTGGCTTGAGAAATATTAATACGCCACGAGTGAGTACACTTAGGGAACACAGCTTAATTTTTTTTTGCATTAGTAGGAGGCTGAACTGTGCTGTTTGTGTCTCGTTTGTGTGTTTGGATGGTGGAAAAGCTGGAGGCGGGGATCTCGCATACTGTGTGTTTGTTCAGTAGCGAGCAATCTGACAGCGTTTAATAGAAGCCCATCATAATCAGAAGGCTCAGTAAGGGAGTGGATGGGGCTTTTGTGAGCGTAGCAGGGCGGAATGCAGGAGGTGGTGGACTGGGGAGCCCGCGCTGCTGGCGGGCGCGACGCTGCTCCCAGGGCCCCGCGCTGTGCCCGCAGTGTCAGTGTCCTCCTCACACACCCCACCGTGCTGCCCACAGGCTGAGGACGTGTCCTCGCGTAGGGGGTGTGATCTGTTCCCCTGTATTAACGCGTTAGGATTGCTCTTAGACCCTCTGCTCCTCCCTTCTCACCGGCGCAGCCACAGCCCTTGGGCTGGCAGCGTGCGGCCTGGCGAGGAGTCCCTGGCAAGGGTGGTGGGTGCATGCGACATCAGAGCAGTTCTCAGTGTCATGAGCGCGTTCCTGCCCGCAGCACTCGGGGCCTTAGGGAGAGCTATCTGCGTGCCTGCAGAGCAGGCACGGGATGAGGAGCCCTAGCGCCCCTTCCGCTCTCCTTGCGGGGCAGAGGCACTGGGGTGGAAGATGGCACTTTGCAAAGGTTTCCCCCACGTCATCCCTGTTGAAGGAAGGGGGTTTTGTCCCGAGCCTCTGCCCAAACAGCCGTATCATTCAGCATAAAGCATCGGGAGTGCCAATATCCTCCCAGGGCCTTGCTGGCTCCCGGCAGGGATTGCTACCTGTGCTCCTTGAATGTTGTTTCTCCTCAGTGCGACCACGTGGACATTTACAGCCAGGAGCGCAGTGCCCTGGCGCAGCAGAGTGGCCGCGGTGCCGGGCACCGTGCTGAGCTCCTTGAGCCATCACTGGGAGCTGGTGTGTGAGCAGCCCGCAGGAGCTGAGGAGGCCGCCTGAAGCATCTGCGGTGTGATGGTGTGAAATGCGCAGCTCGTTTGTAACAGCTGCAGGTATTGCCTTAATCTGAATGCCAGGATGCTCTTC
>JAUBNY010000082.1:1209495-1276856 GCA_032275445.1 Crypturellus soui | reverse complement strand
CCCCATCTGAGAACGGCCACAGTCAGCACAGAGATTGCTCCTTGCAGGCTCTGTATGTGCAGGCTGTCTGTGTTTGTTGTCTGCAAATTTTGGGTAAAAATGATGTCTGAAAGAATCAGTAAAAACATCAAGTTGGTTTAATGAGTTATTTGAAAACAGCAGCCATACTCCTCTAAACATTCTGTAACCCGTATGGTGGAATTGTGTTTGCTGTCTTTGCATCTAAGTCAGGACAGGCTGTGACCCGCTTTGCTGCTGTAGCCCCTCACGGTATTTGAGGAAAGGAGGAGCCGGGGGTGTTGGATGAGGCCGTGGCAGCCCGCGGTGCTGTGGGCAGTGCTCCCGTGCGACCTCGCGGCACTGTGGTATGGAGACTGCTTTGGGCTGATGGGCTTGCTCCGAGGATGCTCTAAATGGATTAGTCCTAGCATGAGGAACGAGCCGCGTCCGGGGAGGGAGCAGCGGTGTGCAGCGCTTGCTGAGGAAGCCCCAGTGCAGTTATTTGCTTTCCCAGCTCGCGTGCGGAGGGAACAAGCGGGCTGTGGAGCGCAGGGCCGGCCCCGGCATGTGACAGCCTTGGCAGGCTCCTGACTGCCAGCCACGGGCAGCGGGCGAGCCAAGAACACTCACTGATTTAGCTTATTTATACCCATGGATTGATTTATATCCACTGATTTATTTATATCCATTTATTTATTTATCTGTCTTATTTGTATCTTTCTTATTTGTGCAGCCCGTCTCAGAGGCAGCAACTGCAGCGGCGCTCCTGGCGCGTCAGCTCTGCTCTGTTTTACTCGAGGTGCGGGCGGCCTCGCGTGACTGCCACAGTGTCCCCAGCACGAGCGGCATCCCCTGCCCGTCTCGCCCGTGCCGCTCTTCTTGCGGAGAGATGCCAGAACGTGCAGGGATTTGCGCTCCCGATGCCCATCCCCCTCCGCCCGGATTCGTTTAGGAGTTGCTTTGTTTGCCACCTAATCCACACGGAGCAAAACTGCTGTGCAGGCACGGGGAGACCGCTGCCTTGCTGCCTCTGCCACCCTCGTGCCACAGGCACAAAGGAGCAGTGTCCCGTGGGGATCATGGTGTGCTCCGTGTTGCGGGGCTGGCTCGCTGGCTGTGCTGCAGGTGCCGAGGCTTCTGCGTAATGCCGGTGCGTGCCCCATCGAGCAGCACTTGCATAGCCTTTCTGGGAAGGGAAACGTCGCTCCCGGAACCCTGGTTGACGAGATTAATGTATGAAATTCCTTTTAATTAAAGGTGAGGAAACCAAGATGCGGGAAGATGAAGGGGCAGTTTTGTGAAGCAGCTCATCGGCGTCAGGGCTGCATTGCAGAGCAGGACGTGGGTGCTCAGCTGCCCAGCTCCCGCGCTGCTGCTGCACCGCACTCCCCTGTCCGGGGCTGCGGCATGGGAGGCGGCTGAGCAGCACCCACCCGCAAGGGCCTGCAGCAGCTCTGCCCTCAGAATGCGAAATTAAACCCAGCACCTGCGAAGCGAAGCGAAGCGTCAGACTAGCAGAGCATTGCGCTGCAGGCACTGCAGTCTGCTTGGTGCTGCTATGGGGCTGGCTCTGGGGATGTTCCTGCTTTTACTGAAAGCAGGAACTGTGACATGCAGAGGCATATAGAATAACCTGTAGACACCAGGCCAGACTATTCCCTTTAAAAGTACTGAATCTGAAGAATAGAGCATAACATGCCCCCTCAGGAAACCCTTCCTTCTGCAGTAATTCCGTGATTTGGAGTGCAGACCCCCGTGCAGCAGAACGTCCAATGCCGCAGTCACTCGGAAGGAAGGATGGGAGGCAGGAAGGATGTGGGGCACGTTGTCTCATTGTATTCCAGAAAATAAAGTGTAGCCATTTGAAGAAAATGTGTTTTCGTATCCAGATGCTTGAAACCGTTCAAGAGAGTATTGCAGCGTGAAGGGCTGTTGCAGGAAGCTTGGTGTCTAGGAATGATAAATACGGGAAGCTTTGCTGTTATGCTTGGGGAACCTACATCCCTATGCTGCCTTTCCTGCGAGCGCAGGGAGAGCGTGACTGCTTGTGGCGATCCCTGGGGTCGAGGCCCCGCAGGGACTGTGCTCCGTGCAGGATCCACCGTTCCTGCCCTTGCGATGCGGGAAGCTGCCGGCCCTCTGTGTTTTATTAGGAAACATGGAAGGCGCCAGCGGAAGCTGTTGGTTCCCCTCACTCCCCAAGCCATCAGCCACAACCCCGCGCTACTGCTTTCACGCGGATGTCAGAGCTGGTGCTGAGGCCGGTAGGCATAAAAACCTCCCTGTAAACAAGAAATCAGATGCTTTTTGTTCTGTTTCCCCATCAGGAGATTTGCTTCCCCAATTAAACAGAGGACGTTGTTGTTTTGAGTCACCTGTTATAATAGAATCGCTGCTTTTGAAGGCCCTAGTGAACAGCTGGCTTCGCCCTAGTGAACACATAACTTGCTTCTCTGTCATTTTAAGGTCCAGAATCAATTGCTTAGGAGGTAGATGATGACCTAAGCAAATCCTCCAAGAAGGGAAGGGGGCAAAGAACAGAGGAAACCGAAACAGATGAAGTTAAGGGCAAGTTACTGCAGCCTTGTCAGGAGCGGCTCTGGAAGGAAAGCCTTTTCCATATATTTTTTTTTGCTTTCTTCAGCTCACAGATTCCAGCTTTTTATTTTAAGTGGGTGCATAATCAGCAGGAGCCAATGCGGAGGAATAGGAGAGATCTGAACCCCTGGAAAATGGAAAGCACCAATGGGAAGGTGTTCCCCTTTGTATTTAGCTTGAGAGAGCAGCGTTTTCGACAGGGCAGATCGCAGGCTGCCTGCAGGCTGAGCAGATCTCGCGGAGCGAAGCTGAATGGATCCGATCCGCATCAGGGGAGGAAAAGCAAGGGCAGGACAGACCCGCAAGTCCGTCCGCCTCTCTCGGGTACAGTGTTGGGAAATGCATCTAGGGATTCTTGGAAAGATGGAAGCGAGAGGAATGGTAGAGGCAAGGCACGAGGGACTCATTTGTCTTATACCTCGTCCTGCATAGATCCGTGGTTAGATCTGGTTTAGTTCACACGTGCAGACACTGAGCATATGTTTCCTACTGAGGATGACGTTGCATAATTTATGTTTTTTGCCGTTTTGTAGGACAGCCTTTACATGTCACAGCAGCAAGAATCCTAACACTGCAGAGTGAGGCGGTAGGAACGTGGGGATAGAGGCTTAACGGCTGCTGCAGCCAGGAGGGGTTTCGGGGGGATGATGGCTGTGCAGCTCCACACTTGTTGCAGGGGTAATTCCAGCGTGGGGACTTGGCTGCTCTGTAGTGTGGGTTAGAGCATTAGGTCCCTTGCCAGGGAGGGACGTCGGGGAGGCCTGTGGAGTATGGGTGGCAAAGGCTGGAAGTGCCTTTGGCTGCAGTGTGTCCCGGCCTTTAGTGAGCACTGAGAAGGCAACGCGCTTGCGTTGTGTGAGCAGCTGCTTCCCCTTCTGCACAGGAGCTGCTCGAGGCTTTCACAGAATCCCAGAATGGTTGAGGCTGGGAGGCATCTCCAGAGATGACCTAGTCCAACCCCCCTGCTCCAGCAGGGACACTCAGAGCATGGGGCACAGGGCAGCATCCAAGAGGGTTTGAAAATCTCCAGAGAAGGAGCCTCCACAGCCTCTCTGGGCCGCCTATGCCAGGGCTCTGTCACCCTCACAGCGAAGAAGTTCTTCCTCACAGGGAAATGGATCTGCCTGGGTTTCAACTTGTACCCATTACCCCTTGTCCTGTCACTGGCCACCACAGAGAAGAGTTTGGTCCCATCCTCTTTACATTCACCCCTCAGGCACTTCAACACATTGATCAAGTCTCCTCTCAGCCTTCTCTTCTCCAGGCTAAACAGGCCCTGCTCACTCAATCTCTCCTCACACGATAGATGCTCCAGTCCCTTCATCATCTTGGTCGCTCTGTGCTGGCCCCTCTCTAGAAGCTCCACGTCCCTCTTGTCCTGGGGAGCCCAGAACGGCCCCCAACACTCCAAGTGCCTCCCCAGGGCTGAGCAGAGGGTCAGGATCCCCTCTCTCGCCCAGCTGGCAGCGCTCCTCCCGTTGCAGGCAGGAGCCCCTGTGATTCTTGGCCACAAGGGCACATTACTGCCTCGTGGTTAACCTGTTGTCACCCAGGACTCCCAATCCCTCTCCACAGAGCTGCTCTCCTGCAGGTTAGCCCCTAACCTGTCCTGGTTTCAGGCTCGGTGACGCTGGTGGAAGTTCAGCCCCTGCTCGTGGCTTGCAGCTGCGCGGCTCCCGCCGCCCGGAGCACAGCCCCAGCGGCGCTGCGCTCTGTTCGGCCCTGTCGCGCCCTACCCTGTGCATGCAGCCGCTGAGTGAAACCTTGCCTTGAGGCTTCAGGTTGGAAGAGGGTTCTCAAAGATTTGGGATGGTCTGAAGGCAGAATTAACTTGTGCGAGAGGTAAAGGAGGCCAAGAATACTTAAGTACTGAGGATTTCCATAGATAATTTCCACAGATAATAAAGTTATTTGCAAGAAGAGCTATTACTGAAGACAGTCACGACACAACACTGTCTTCTCCTCTAGGAGGTTGTTTTGCATCTGATAAGCAAAATAAGAAGTGTTAGATTCATAGGGCAAAATCCTAGCCTAATTTAAGCTAGTAGGGATTTGTGCTGTTTCCTGCTCAGTGGCCAGGGTTTCAGTTCTCTCCTTGGATTTTTTCTAAAAATTTCCAGGACTGGTTGTATTTCAAGGGGCCCCTGTTGTAACTGCCCAGGGAAGATTCTGAGGGACATCAAAAGGAAGTGCATGGGGAGTAGGGAACACGGGAGCAAAGCCCAGAGATGATCATTTTCATGCAAATCCCTTCAATGAGCCACGGAAACACCCCAGAGCCGCAGGCTGGTGTGAGAGATTTGCACAGTGTCTGTCCTGCGAGCGGCAGGGGATGCGTTTGGACGGGCCTGCTCGCGTGCTCGCTGCGCAGCAGGGCGAGAGTGTCCTGCCCTGGGTTGTTCACGACGAGCATGAGCGCCATAAATGGCTGGGTAAAGCTGCTGCGTTGCAGCTTGCTTTGCAAAGCTCCGTGCATAGGCGGCCGCTTCATTAAGTTACGGCACATGCTTGGCTGTTTGTCACCTCGGAGGTTGCATAAATCAGAGCAGCGCGAGTGACTTGAGGTGACAGAGGATGCAGGGGCTCCTCCGGGCTCCCTGCCCCTTCCCCTCCAGCCCTGCGTGGCTCCTGGCAGGGCTCGTGCTCTGCAGCCCTGCTTGCGCAGCCGGGCACTTCGTCACCCCGCGCTGGGGCCGCCGCGAGTCCTGTGGGTGCGCAGCGCTGTCACAGGTGCGGAGCGGCTGCAGTGACCAGGAGCTCTCTGTTTCCACAGCTTTTTTTTTCACCATAGATTTGCATTTTTGCCCCATGAATGAGAGATTAGCTGAATAAAATAGAGCCCCAAACCTTGAAGTTGTTAGTCCAGTTTCTGCCTGAAGGATAAGTGTTTGCTTTCCCCTTGCCCCTGTGCACATGTGGCACCAGTGGCTGGTGACACTAGCTGGGGCCAGGTCCTGCTTTCACTGAACGCAGGGTAATTCCAGAGTATCTCCTTTGCTTCCTATTGCGCTTACCTTGGATTTCCTCCAAGTGAAAACTCTGAATTGAGGAGTGTGAGTCTGTGTGTGAGAAAAATATTGCGGCTTATTAAATTTGAAGGCAACAAAACATGTGTGACAATTATTTATGCAAGTAGGATAAGGGATAGGGCCTCGCTATGGAAAAGCAATCATCAGAAGAGGAATATACCTCTCTAGAGGGGTTTCAGGGAGCACGGACGTCTTGCGGAGTCCGGTGCAGCCTCGCATCCCCGAGCTCCGATCGATCCCCTCGCGCGTTTCGCAACCAGCGGAAGCGGCATTCGGAGAGAGCTGCCAACTTTAGTAAGCACCAAAACACGCCCAGCTAAGTCTGCTTGATTGTTCTTGGGAAACACACAAAAAAATTGTTTGTACAATAACATATTTTGGCGGGTTTGGCTGACTCCAGCCTTTCCTGCCTCCTCCTTTGTTTTCCGGATGCATCAGCAGATGTCCATGAAAGTGCTAAATCTGCACCCTGCCTGACCTTTGCTATTGAGGAAGGTAAATCACTTCTGGCAGGAGCCTTCCCAGAATATCTTCGGAAAGATACAACTGCTATTGTAAACAAATCTAATTAAAGATGATCTTAAGAGTTCCTCGTGCTAATGTTCTAATTAGCAAGCTACAGCAGAACAGTGCCTGGCTGGGCTTCCACCTTGGGGCTGTCTCAAGAGATGAATAATTTGCTAAAGAGTTAATTTTAAGGCTTTTTGTTCCTTCTCTTGAGATGTTTTTGGGACAGAGACTAAATTAGAGGTTTGGCCAGCAAGCTGAGAAGGAAATACTATTGGAAACGTGACTCAGAGCTGGGTGGCTTGAAGTGTGTTTGTTGCACGTGTAGTTTTGATGGAACTCGAGGGCCCTTGTGGGCTGGTCCGTAGCCCCTTGGGGACAAGAGGAACTTTACCTGAAGGAACGAACATAAGGAGGGAGAAGTGATCAAATCCAGAACCTCACAACAGTGGGTGTTGGATTTCTGCCTCAGTGAATCTTGATAGATGGATCTTCTGGTATTGGTGTGTTTCTGGAGTCATTCTTTTATCAGTCACGGTAACCGTTTGGCTAATGTGTCACCCACAATTAAGAAACCTGCTGGGATCTAAGGGTAAAGGTATTTAATCACCTAAATAAGCATACTGCTTTCCAGACGGAATGTCTTCAGCTTCTTCAACACAGACCCGGCCAACAAGCAGCTTCACAAACTGGGTGCAGAGGCCCCACAACCGGAAGCAGAAGGACAACTGGGAATGTGAGAAGACAGGGATTTATCTGGAGTTGGTCTCCAAAAGGCCTCCTCCTGAGTATCTTACAAGCCGGATATTTCAGCGTTTGTGACTATAGATCGCAGAATGAGCTACACTGCAGCAGAACTTCACACACGGGGATTGGGAACATGTTTGCCTCGAGCGCTGGTAGAACATCCCAGGCAGGGGAAGGCTTCCTGTTGACTTTGATGGACCATTTTGGCACAGATTGCTTGCAAGATCAGCCCTTGGCCATCAGAAATGTAATACAATTATTTCATTAATTAAAAAAAAAAGAAGCACTATCTAAATAGTGGCAAATGCATACGAGCTAAGCAAACATCATCAGACATATCAGGCTTTGTACTTCATCTTAAAACAACTCAGACAGGAAACTAATACCAACGCCCATTTCAACAGATGCCGCGTGCCAGGAAATCAATAGGACACACTTCCAAATAAAAGCCACATTCTGCATAAGAACTGAGTAATAAAGTCATGACTTAACACACAGCCCTTGGAAACCGCTGCTCGTCCTGGGGCACAGGCTGCCTGCGGGGCTGAGCCCACAGGATGTTGCAGGCTCTAGTGACAGGCAGGAGTTTCCAAGATGGAGGACTTCAGGTTTATTGCCCTTTTTTTTGCCCCAGGGTTGCTCAAATGCCTCCTAAAATCATGTAGTCTTAGCACTGCCCTGCACTTACTGCTACGATTTCCTTCCCTGACAGGCGCTCCAGGGCCACCCCACTGCAGTGACATCTGGTCTTGGATCTGTCTGCTTGCTTGTGGGAGCTGGGATAATTTGGAGAGGGGCTGGGCGGCCCCGGCATATTGCGCGCGCACCCGGCGCAGGGGGCAGTTCCGGATGCATCCCGGCGCGTGCCTGCTCATGTCCGGCGCGCGCGGACGCAGCCCGCAGGCTGGCAGCAAGCACTGCTGGTACGGCTGGCTTGTCAACCCTGCGCTGAGTGCAGAGACCTGTGGGGTCGGGGATTTGCTCCGAACGTCCCGGCTTTGCTTGCCTCGCTCTCGGCCGGCCTCGGCGCGTGCGGGGCTGTGCGGATCGTGGCTGCCCTGCGCTCGGAGCTGTTTGTGCTCGTGGGGACAAGACGGGGTGCTGAGGAGGTCACGTGGACGCGCTGCCGAGCGGGGAGCTGCGAGCAGCGTCCTGTTTCCCTGGGCCGCTTTTCAGGGAGGAGGGAGCGGAGGGAAGCACTTCCCAGACGGAGCGAGGCGTCTGCTCGGGCTTGGCTCTGGATCCCTGTTACGGAGTGGCCTAGACAGAGCAGAGATAAAATCAAGATCCTGCTTTTTTTTTAATTAGTGAGACTGGCCAAGTTTATTAAGGATAAATATAAATGTGGGTTACATAACTGGCAGAAGAAGATCGTTCCTTGGATCCTGAGAAAAACGGCCACTCTGTCCGCGAGTGGCGCGATAGGACAGCCGAGCATACGGCCCGCATTGCCTGTGGGCCGCCTGCGGTGTGTCAGAGCGTGTGCACACACGTGCACACGCGTGCACACGCATGCACACACATATGCACACACATATGCACACACACACAAATGAGTGCCTGCGCTCAGTGGATCCGCGCAACAATTAGCGCAGTTAATTAACGCGGTCCCGCAGGCCTGTGGGGCCTGTGTGGGCTGCTGAGCAGCATGGCCACAGCGCCAGACGGGACCTGCATCCCCGACGCGTGCGCAGGGCTCCAGCACTGCCCTACTGCTGTGTTTGGGAGTGCCGCAAGGTTTCCACGGGCGCTACACAATGTGTTAGCCCAGCGCGCTGCCCTGGGGCCTGGCTGCCCTTGAGGAGCTCGGGGCCTGTGTGGGCCTCGGCCGCCTCTGCCCTGCGTGCTGCAGGCGCCGCCTTGGTCAGCAAGCGGCTGCCGCGGGGCCCTGCGTGACCACCCAGGCGGATGGGGTCACCCCTCCGTGCGCGTCGCCTTAGGCAAGGGCCTGGGGACCTGCTCCGCTCCGGCTCCGGGGACGGGCCCTGCCCGCGGCTGTCTCCCCTTCCCGCCGCCCTTGGCTGCGCGCGCTGGCTCGCGCGGGACGAGCTCTATCTCCTGGTGGGCTGGGAGTGACGAGCGTTTGCTCTTTCCCGTTTTTTGAGCAGCTGAGCGATGTTCAGTTTTGGGTGGTGCTGTTTTTCTTCTGACAAATATTTTTGGAAGAAGATGCCTGTTCCTCAGGGTGGCCAAAGGGCTGGATTGCACAAGCTGATGAATCTCGGCAAGAGCAAGGACGGTAGGAGCAAAACAGCGGCCTGTGCTGCGGGCCGGGGCTGCAGGTCACACAGTCCCCGGCCCTGCCCAAGGGTTTTCCCGTGTTATCTTATCAGGAGCCGTCTGGAGGCTCCTCGGCAGCAAGAATTCCCTCTTATCTGGAAACTCAGAGACTTGCTAAATATTCATTACAGAAATACTGAGGTAGACGTTATTAGGGCCCGGTCGTGGACACGGCCACAGAGGCACATCATCCCAGCTCTGCTCTTGCGACGCCCTCGCGCCGCTCTCATTACGCTTCTCTTTCTGTTTAAACCAGCGGCGCAGCGTTTGAGCCAGTATTAACTGTGTGACTGAGCGGTAAAAATACCCACTTTAATGATACAAATTGCAGTTAATGGGGAGGTGCTGGGATTTGCACTGGGCATGAGCGTGCCTGAGGGGAAGACGAGCCCAACTCATCCCGTTCCCTTGCGAAGTGGCTTGGAGGATGCTCTGACCTTATACCATCTGCATGTGTCAGAAGATGATTTTTTAATGCTTTCTGTCACATGCTAAAAGCCCAGGCCTTCCTGCTGCTGCTTCTCCACTTGCAAGGAGACCCGTTGGGGCTGCGGATGTGCTGGGAATGCCAAAGGCACTGGGGTTGCTCCCAGATAACACGGCCGGCATGAAGCAGACGGTCAAGGTCTGGGATGTCTCCGAGCGCTCTCCAGCGCACTGCGTTGCTCCCGGCTTCCCAGCGCAGCGCAGCGTTGCATGGCCGCCCCATGGTGCTGTCAATGTCTTTTATCAGGGAAAAGGGAAGTATAGAAGCATTGTGCTAGGGAGCAGGGAGGAAGCACTTGTTCTGAACGCCAGGTTTGTCTGGGTTATTTTGCTGCCTTAAAGGCTCCGCTCTGCGTCCGCTGTCCCCAGCACGAGGCGTGGGCACATGGGGATCCTGCATGCATGCAGCGTTTTGTACGGGCAGAACTTGGTCCCTCCGCTGCGGGAACCAGCCTCAGCAGTCATGCTCGAGGCAGAGTATGTCCTCCTTGCAGGAGGAGTTCTGCCAGCCCCTGGCTCACCACAGGGAAGGGGCTGCCGCACGCTCCTGCTTTGGTTTCCTTCCTCCCAGGAGCCTGATTGCAGCCGGGTTGTTAATCAGGAGCGAAGCCCCATCTTGGAGCCCCGTTTCCTGGCTGGGGCAGGTTTGGTCACTCTTCTTCCTCTGAAGATCCTTAATTAGCTGATACCTTTTGTATCGAGTGAACAGGAATTTGTATCCATCACAGTTTTACCTATGGGGCTGCATAATAACTTGCTGCTTGAGGTTTTGAGGTAGTTGTGGCAGAGGTGCTTGTGCTGCTGCTCTGCGGGCTCGTGCTGTGCTGCACGAACAGCACTAGCGGAGTCAGGGAATGCCAGAGGACAATACAGCAGAATTACACAGGTTGCTCCTGTTTGTATTTCCCGGTGAATTGTTGCTTTAAGAAAGAAGAAAAATCCTTAAAATAGATGTAACAAGATCCCTTGAATTTCTGTAATAAATACCAGATGTGCTTCCATGAAGAACTGTTTTTCCTGCTTGGTCACTGGTGCCCTTTTTCACTTGATGCAAGACCCTGTGGAGGACTTTGTTTGTTGAGGAAAGCCAGGGAAAGGCGTAGCTGCATTTAACCGGATACCTCCCTTGCGTTGCTGTCTGACAGCAGGGCATGGCCAGGGGGCATTAAAAAGAGACAAACCAGTGGCTGACGCTGGGTGCTACCCGTGGGTACATGTGCCACATCGGGAGTGGCAGGCTGTATGGATCATAGATAAATGTGCCTCCATGTCAGCTGAGTTACACTGCATGCACTGAACATGCATGAAAGTATGTTTAGGATCACAGAAGGGTCTCCTCCTGCATGCCTGCTTTCCCCTTCTTTTTTTCTTGTAGTGTTTTTGACCTCCTGTTCACCGGGCTCCTGGTTTTTATCCCTGCTCTGAGCGGCCAGGTGACTGCTCCAGGGCAGCTCCTCCTCCATAACCATCCCAACCCTCTCGCTCCCGCGTGTTCAGGCCGTTTGTGTTCAGCAGTTAAGCTCAGTAGAGCTGGCTTGGAGAAACAGGGCGGGAACAGGTATGGGGAGCAAAAACTGCCCACATAACATAACGTAGCATAGCATAGCATCGCATAAAACATACTATACATATTGCTATATGTGTTGCCGTGTAATGATGGCAGCTGCTGTCCCCACCGACCCTTGAGGTGGGACGGGTATCGGTGAGGATGGGACTTGGAGCGCTGCCTTTGCTGCGCCTCTGTCCCGAGTTCTGGAGGATGCAGTGTCACGCTGCTAACCCCGGCCAGATGCTGCGTTGGGGCCACGGAGTCCTGCCTGTGAGGTGGCCGGCGCAGGGCGCAGCAGCCAGCGCTGTGCTCTGCAGAGCCTCTCGTTCTTCTCGTGCAGATCCTCGAGCATCCCGGTTGTCAGTAAACAGGGAGACCCTGGGATTGGGGCTGGGGCTGGTGGGAGGGCTGCACGTTGGCACAGGGCAGGGAGCGCTGCTGGCGGTGACAGTTCCCTTTGGGAAGCAGCGTGTCCTGTTAGGGAGAAGCCGGACAGTGACCGCTGTCCGGAGAGGAATGGAGCTAAGGATGGAAATGAGCTCAAAGAAAGGAGCTGCTGTTGCAGTAGGAATGCTATGGGGAGAAGCACCTCTGGGGGAGTCAGTGCACACACGCGAATTGCATAGCATCCAGGTCCCATCAAACACGAAGTACTTCGACTGTTTGTGAAGAACTGAGCCTGGGTGTCCATGTCAAGGTATCCCTGTGTGCCAAGGGTGGGAATTTTCCAGAAGTTCTTTATTACCCTTCTCACAGAGGCTAAAAATAGTCTCTGCAGTTGCCCGTAATTTCCCAGCATACTCATTTTGAGCATATAATTTCAATATTCCTGTCTCTTCATTAAAAAAAAGGTATTCGCTTCATTTCTGAATGTAGCATTAGGTAATGTATGTCAGAGATGACTCAGGAACTTACTGGGAAAGTTTATTAGAACTGAATTAAAACCAGGGCAACTTTCTGACTGTGGAAAGATGCAGTCTCTGAAGCACGGGTTGCTGTGATGTGTGCTGGCAGCCCCAGTGCGCCGGTTGCGAGTGGAGGCCCCTAACTGTGGTTAGGGATTTATTTGGAAAATGTAACCTAGCAGGGACTTTTATAGGAAAGCTCGAACATTTATTGGTCTGACATCTGTCTTTAGGACCAGGCTTTGGATGGCCGCAGTAGAAGTGGGTAAAGAATAACAAAATTACAGAGCTGCTAAGTTGACTTGTATTTCCCTATGCGGGACTTCTTTTAAGAGAGGGTTTTATTCTCTGGCTGAAAGCTGGAGAAAGTTTCCATATTCCCATGTCGCTTTCAGTGCTGCTTACTGTGCCAAATAGAGATGTTTCCAGCCTGCAGGAAGGAAAGTGAGTGACGTCCCCCGGGAGGACAGCGGCGGCTGCACGGGCAGTGACATGCCGCGGTGACACCATTACCACTGCTGGCGTTCGAGAGGGCAGCGTGAGGCCGAGGATGGTATCCACGTGGGACAAAGAGGGGAAGCGGACACTTTCTTCAGGTCCTTCACTTCAGGGAGGTGCCGCTGCCGTTCTTGTGTCTTGGGCCACAACCCGGACTCTGTTTTTGCATTGGATGTGGGCACGTCCTGCAGCGCTGCGCACACCGCAGCGCCCTGTCAGCACCCCCAAGGCCGCTCCTGTGCCCACAGGGCCCTTCATCTGTGTTTAACGCCGGTCATCTGGCAGCGTGGCCGTGCCACATGCAAGCTAACAGCCCCTCTGATGTGTGCAGAGCTGGAGCCTCTCCACGTCCTGCCCGTGAGGATGTCCCCAGCGAAAGAGCCAGCGGCCGGCTGCTGCACTGGGGCCTGCAGGCCACGATTTCCTTGCGTGCAGGCGCTGCCGTGTGTGTCCCTGTGTGTGGGTGCTTGTGTCCTGCCTTTCCTGCTGACTCCGGTAGAGTCAACCCGTGCAGAGAAAACACAAGGTAGGAGGAGCCTTGGGGGTCAGCAGCACAACAGAGCCGTCCCCTGAACGAAGGGTTTCTCCCTGTGGCCACAGTCCGTGGCTACTTTGGCTCCCCACACACCTCTCCTCTTGCTTGCAGTGGTGCCGGCAATAGTTAGACCTGTAAATATTTCTAATGTAAACCGGAGTTTACAGCTTGCCCGTAAAACCTCACTTAGGGTGGGAGCTTGGCATGTGAGAGCCTGTTCTGTTTACGTCTCTCTACGTATAGCCTGCTCTGCAATGAACTGTTCTCACTGTGTGACAAGTGCCTGGGTGCAGAAAGGGGAGGTGAATAATGCGCAGATTCTTTTTGCATTTTGACTAATAATTAAGAGTGAGCTATGGTTGCAATGTGTGATGAATATCAACATGTCAGTTACTCAGTATGTGTTTGCATTTCATTAATTGCTTTCACAACGTGAGGCTGACTCAAAGGCAAATCCCACTTTCAAATCATTATCAAAAAGGTGTTTTAGCAACTTGTCTCCAGACTCTCTCTCTGACACGTCTAGTACAATTACGAGGGCAGCATATGACTTTTCTTTAAATAATTTGTTGGTAGGAACAATCTCCTACATGCACACCAGTTTGTTCCAGGGTTAAGAGTTGCGCAGTGAGGCAAGCACTGTATCCTCCCTTCATCTCCGAGCTGGGTCAGCATGGTGCTCTGAAGACTTTCAGGATGGTTCTTGCATTGTATTTATTTTGTGCCAAATTCTGTGGCTAAAAATCCTATATGGTTGAGTTTCATGAATAATTTCCAGGTATAACAATATGCATAACTCACTTCAGGCAGGGATGTGACACAGTTTGCTGCATCCTTTCTGCTTTTGCTCTTTTGAAATACAGTATTAGAAGACATGAAAGGTCAGAGTTGTGACACGGTTTGGGCTCAGCAGGGTTTGTCTCATGAATGTCAGCTCTTGTGAGAGCCACATGGAGGGTTTGTTGGCTCTGTGATGGAAATTCAGAGTGTGGATACTGCTCCTGTGTTTGACCATGCTCACAGTAAAAGATTTTCTTAGGTTCGTATGGAATGTGCCCCCCCACGTTTCTGGAGGCCATCAGGTGTGTGCTTGGTTCTTGTTGGTGTTTGGATTTTGTCTTGTGCTTTGGGAGGGAGAGCTAAATTAAAATGAATTGTGTTCAGCTCTCCATGTGCATTGCAAACCTTGGGTAAGTGACACATGCCTATACATGCATGTGTGTATAGGATTGCATGGGCATATTTATATACATCCGTCAGCGATGGTTGAAGCGTAGTTTGAGCTCAGTGATTCAGAGATTCTGTGAGAGATTCTGTGCTTCTATATAAAATACTGCAATTACGTAGTTATATTTGTATCATCCATGTTCTTAAACAGGTAGATTAAGAGAAGGGAAGCTTGTTTTTGTATTCTGCATGGACTAGTGCAAAGAACCTTTCCTTGCGCTGTGGGAGCATTTGCAGGGGTACCTGGTAGAAGACAACTGTGTTTTTGCTTCCTGTTGTTGGTGTTCTGTAGAGTTAAGTACAAGGACACAAGGCGAGAACAGAGATGCACAGGATAACATAAACGCCATGGTTTGCAGTGTCACCATCTAATTCCACAGTACTTCTTCCCCCGTGTTTTTGCATGGAAAAGGTTTCAGAACTGCGGACTGTGCTGCTCTAGAACACTCTTTCTCAGACGGGCACTGCAACGTCCTTAATTTTGGCTTACCAGTGCTGTGCATGTTTGGGCAACGGGAGCTGGGGGTTTCCTTGCCATGATGCCCTGGCTGGGTGTGTTGGCAGCACAGCCCAGAAGGAGGGTGAGCTGTGAAGCCAAAATATATCTCAGGAAAAGCTCTGGCGAGCGGCTGTGGGGCTGCTGGGCTCGGGAGACATTTGCCAGCCACTCCAAGTGCGCCAGGAGCTTCCTGGGAGCAGCGAGCGCTGCTGCCGTGGCCTTGCACCTTAGATCAAAGACCTGTTGCAAGAAATAAGAAGGGGGAAGAAGGGTTAGAACAATAAGTACATTTAATTTTAGCCTCGTCAGGGTTTTGCATAAAGTCAACAGACTTTGCCGTTGCTGCGCTTGCCTCCAGCTTTTCTAAATAAACACACCATAGCTGACCTGAAAAGTTAAGTAGTGCGGAAAATTGCAAAAAGTTAAATTTTAATATCCTGCAAGAATTTCAAGGCTTATTTTAGTGGCCAGGTGCTGGAATTAACTTTTAATGCTGTGCCGAAATATGCAGGGTGTTCAGGCAGACGGCTCTGGGAGTTGCTATAGACTTTTCCTTGTCTCTCCCTGAGCAGCAATAGCAAAAGAGAAGAGCCCAGAGGGGGATGAGAGGGAGGTATCTTGGGGTCTGTATTGATCTCCTTGGATTTTGCCCCCAGGTGCACGGAGCGAGCCGGCCCCAAGCCTCCAAGCACTGCGCAGAGCTGCTGCTTGTGGCACCGCAAACTGGGACCCTTTCACAGCGGCTAAATCTGGAGGATGCTGGGGAACATTCCTGAATGTGGAAAGCTCTGTGTATCTCACAACAAAGAGTGACGGGGTGGCTACGTCTATGAATATACATGAGCAGATCCGAGACGCTTATTATGCTGCTTTCCATTCCCTTTTTATTATTTTTGGAATTTGGTTGCTCTCTGATACAAGTTTCTAGGGAGATACAGGCACCTTGCAATGCCAAAAAATAAACCTGGATCCACTAAAGAGTCTGTATTTTGTTCTCAGGCTTTCCCTAGCCAGAAAAGAGGCCTGTTACTTTTCAGTTTTACAAAGTTGGGAGGTACGGATTTGACTTATGAACCAATTTCACATTCACTTTGTTAGAACTCTCTAGATATTAATAACGACTTAAAATAATCAAGGCTGCGCCTTAAAAATATCCCAACTGTAACGCAGAAGAAAAGTAAGAATTTTGCATGCTGTGGAAATGCTGGAGATGAAAATGGGGATCTGGAGGTAACGCTCAGTGGATTTGACTGCTGAGAAGCCCCTTCACCAAGGAGGTGAAGTGATGGACTGGGAGTGAGCCAGGACAGGGAATTGCAGGTGAGGACGGGGCGGTCTGCAGTTTCTGGAGGGACGAATGGGACCATGATGTCCGTGTGGGAACCTGCCTCTAATTTACCAGGGCCAAGAATATTTGTTTTAAATGTATCAAAGCCCCGATGTTTTTCAGCAGAATTAACATGAAGCCAAAAGCTACAAAGGTTCCTTCTTCTCTCCGGTGCTGGTACAAATGAGGAATGAGCCCGGGTGGAGGAGGTGTGGCAGGAGAAGGGGCCTGGCAGTCACGTCTCGGGAATATGGGCTGCTCTGCGTCACGGACACACATCACATCTTCGCAGCATGAGGACACTCTAGTTTAATTTTAGCTTAATAAATGCCACCCTTTCCCATGCGGGGTCAGCCAGGGTCTCCCATGCTCCTCGGTCTGGGCTTCCGAATGGTCCTGGCTGCTGTGTCTGGTCCCCAGGGCCTCCCCTTTAAGCGAGGGCAGTGTGCTGGTATCTCCATAAGAGGACGCTTTTCCTGCATCGCATTTTCCTGTTGTTTCCCAAAGGAATTACTGCTCCTGTATCCAGAGGAGGTGCCGGGCTTGGGGTGTAATTCCTCTTGGGACGGCGTGCAGCGGTGCCTGAGGAGGCGGGAACTGGGCTGCCTCTTACTCCTCTCCGCACCAGGGAGTATCCCAGATTACAGGTGTTATAATGCAGGGTGACACTCTGCGACGCCCAGGGCCCCTGTCGGTGAGTCCTGGTGAATCCCTCGGCCGCCAGCTCCATGCTCCGCGCCTGGGAATGTCACCCTTAGTGACAGCGCCAGAGCAGCGAGCTGGGGCAGCATGAATGAGGCCTTCTCTCTTCCTGGGAATCTGCCTCCTGCCTTTATATAAAACACAGGTCTGCAGCTTGCCAAGGCCTGTAGGAACCTGGTGCTTCTTTGTGTGCAGGATTAACGAGGCAAAGCTTGGCATGGATCATCCCTGTGAGAAAGGCGCGTTGTTTGGAAGCTGGGGAGGTCATGGATTCATTCAGGTCGCCTCAAGGGCATGGCAGTTAAAAATATATAGTGATGTGTTGTCATCATGCACCTAGGTAGCATATATATTCTTCAGGATACACAGAACGAGGGCTCTTCCCTTCTTCTTAAATCAAATATTGAAGAAGTGACCCAAAATAGTTTTTCGCGTATGAGCAACGCTGATATTAAAGGTGGAGAACAAGGGCAGGGCATCTCTCTGGTGACAAGTGGGTGGGCTTGCCTGGCCGGAGGCAGAGGAAACCGGGCAGCGGCTCTAGAGCCAAAACAGACATGGGCATGATGCTGGTCTTGTCAGAAATTCGTATATTTTGTCCCCAGAATTGGGTCTGGGATTGGAGAGACTAGTTTTCTATGGAGGTTTGAAGGGGTAAAAGGTGAGAAAGAAGCCCAGCCTGCACAGGGAAGCTCTCCCAGGGCTGGAGGCTGCGCGCAACGCTGCCTGTCCTGCTGCCTGTCCTGTAAACGGGCAGGCAGAGAGCGGCTTCGAGGCAGGGAGTGAGGAGGATGAGGCTGCTGAGGAGAGCGGCCTCGGCCGGACTGGAAGGGCAGCAGAAAGAACGTGGATCCCGACCTGCTTCGCTGCACACTTCCCAAGGCCCTGGCCTGCGTCTCGGAGCCACCGCGCACGATGCCAACTGGGATGTAGCTCGCCTTGTTTAATAGGTTAAAAAATATATATTTCCTTGATGCACTTTTCGTTTTATTTTTAACTCTTAAGCAATTTATAAGTCTGCTAGTATTTCCCCCAGTTTTCCATCTGCTACTGTGATTAATATAAATTCTAGGTTTAGAACGGCAATCCAGAGCAGAAGAAATGGAAACGTTACCTATATTATTTGGCACATAGCAGTAGACATGAATAACTTAGGAATTTGCAGGGGAAAAGAGAAGCTATGTGTTTTTGGAGCCAAAATATGCCTGGAAACTGGCCCTAGCAGACAGTGCTCTGCGGTGAGGGCCCTCGCCACAGTTTGAAGGTCTGTAGGTGTTTCGGAGGCATCAAAACCCTGCTCAGAGCTCCCCTAAGCCCAGACGAGGTTGGTTCTGTAGTGCCTTCTCAGCCCTGAGGTAGGATCCTGTGTCAGAGGCTTCGTTTCTTTTCCTTGTCCATTCTGGAAGCACTGTGGCATAGCGGGAAGTTAAAAAGGGGCCCAGAGAGGAGAGGGCCAAGCGCAGCCTGTGTCGCTGCAGTGCAGGGGAGCCAGGAGCTCCCGCTGTCGGCCCACACAGGGTTTCTGGGGGCCTGTCTGAGCAGCACAGGAGGAGGAAGCAGAGAGCTGAAAGACGCTGGTCCCTGCGGCACCCAGGGCCATTTGAGCTGGACGTGGCTAGGAGACATTTGTGGCTCCTTTCGTTGATGCACAGGCAACAAAAATGTACAGGCTCCAATGAACTTTTTAGACAAGCCAGAGCTGCCCTCAAGCCAATTCATGTGTAGAGTGCGCTTGGTGTGATCCCTCCTGCCGCACGAGGGCCGGACGTGGTGCCGCAGGAATGGGAAGGCTCATGCTCACAGGTGCCTCTGGGAGGGAGGAGGCAGCGGGGAGCTCAGAGCAAGGGGCTCACGGGGCACCTCGCAGCGTGCCTGCCTGCTCAGAGATAAGGAGCTTGGAAAAGCCCTGGGGAAAATACCCCAAAGTACGTTCAAGTGGTATGCGGAATGACGAGTGATAAGGGAGATGGGGAGTGACTGAAAGAGGAGTCAAGGCCAGATACGATCACAGCCTACAAATACTGTCAACATGACAGCACAGTGGAGCCAAAAGAAGAGCATTTGTTTTCTGATGGGGAAAGAGCTTCCAGGAAGAGTGGCAATCCTGGCGGGAGTGGAAGTGGTGCTGCAGGAGTGGAGATGCTTGAGGGGGGATCTGCGGGACGTGGCAGATGCATTTCCAAAGGGAGAAGGAGGCAACGGGTAGAGGCGGCCTTCCCTGCAGCGGATCAGTCCAAGATGTAGGTTTCCAGGAGGGAGCTTGGGGTGTGCGTTGCCATCTCTGTGTGCGCCCCACGGTGTGGCGGGGAGGGCTGGGGCTGCCGTTCCCGCACCCTGCACCCTCCTGGTGCCATCGCTGCTGGCAGGCAGCAATATCTGCTCGGCCCCTGAACCGCTGCCGGCCCGGCAGGTGGCTAGCGCGTAGACGGGCCGCTAAAACAGACTGCGAGAGGCTGAAATCCAAAGCTGTGGCCATTTGGGAGCCGGAGAGCTCCTGGCTGCGCCCGCGACGGCCACCACAGCTAGCTGCGCTCCAGAGCTGACGGAGGCTCCATTGAGAGGGGAGCAGGTCAGGTCTTGGAGCAGAGACGCCAGGGAATGGGCATCGCCTCGCCAGTGCCTGTCCCTGCGCCCTTGTTCTGCGTTGTGGCCGCGCAGCCCCGGCTCCGGGGCGGCTGTTCCTGCGCACGGACGGGCACGGCCTCGTGCCGAGCACTGCTCTCACCCCGGCAAGCGCGCGGTCCAGATAAGCTTGTGTGCCGTGGCCTTTTAAAGCTGAAGCATGTGGGGCTGTTTAAATAAAATGAAATGGCATTTCAAGGTCTTGCTTTAAGAAAGAAACGGCCCCTGTGCAGCTGAGTTCTGCAGTGCAGCACGGCAGGCCCCGTTCTTCCCCCCACCCCGAGGAGAAGCAGTGTCATCTCCTCCTCCTCCTCCTTGCACGACTCCGCACCAGGAGACGCAAAGCTGAGCCCTGCCCATCGCTGCTCTGTGATTCACTGGGTCTTTTGGGGCCAGGGCCGGCGTTTGGAGGGAATTTTTCAGAATTGCTCTGTCAACAGGAATTCACATAAAACAATTAGCATGACCGCAGCCATGTTGTCTTGGTTTGCTCGTGTCTGGCTGCCTCTGAACTCGAGCCCTTTGCGGTCCCTCATGTTTGTTTTCCCTCTCTCCGCAGAATGCGATGAACTTACCGCCTGACAAGGCCAGGTTGCTGCGGCAGTACGACAACGAGAAGAAGTGGGAACTCATCTGCGACCAGGTAAGGGATGGCTGTCGGGCCCTTCGCTCACCTCCTGCCAGAGCTCGTCCCGAGGCTGGGACAGCACCAGCGTTCCGTTGGCTTCAGGCATCCATTTCTTCAGCCTCATGCTCCGTTATCAGTAACATCTCATGGAACGTGTAACTGTGCCACCCATTTCCTCTACAGGGTGATACTTCCTTCCCACTTGGTTTGATTCTCACCCTGTTTTCCCTAAGTGATGAAGAATGGCTTGTTTTCTGTGGCATTGACCTGGGCAGAGTGACCTTAACCACCTCTGGGCAAGTGTCCGCGTTTGGTCTGTCCTGCTCGAATTTGGCTTTCCACATCACAAGCTGTTATCCCAGCTCACACCAGCTGGGATCCCCTTCAGTGGAGCATAGTCATGGAGCCCGAACTGCTGCTTCATCTCCAGAGGCTGAGCAAGGACCATAAGCAGCACCATAGGCTGCAACAGCCTCTGTGTGTAAGCTGTGTCGGGGAGCACAGGCCCTACAGAGCATATAGCAACAGGCTGCCTCTGCCAGGGCAAATGGGCAGACATGACAGCTTTTGGAGGAAGCAAAGCATGTACAAGTGTGCTTGTGAGCCCACACCAAAATCAGGTCCTAGCATAAACTTCCAAAGTAATTGCTAAGGAAAATAACTGATCCAGGAGTGGAAGGGGAGGATGTTTCTTTGAAATGTAAACACAGAGGGACCAGGCTGAGAGTTTGGCAGAAGGTGCAGTCATGCTATGAGGTCAGGAACATCATAATAAATAGGTTTGTGGGACTTTTCCTGTTTATCCATTACAGGAGTTGAGCCTGTGATACAATCCAATTACCTTAAAGTAAACTTGAATGCTGAATTACCTACTTCTTTCCAGGAATTTCCTGCGCAGAAATCTTAAAGCATTGCAGTATTTAAAGTTTCAGAAGCGATCCTCAGCAGATTGCTTAATTCAGTGCGAATGTTGTTTCTTGGGGGATGTTAGTGGAGAACACGTACATTCGAGCGCGACTTTTAAGGGGTGTGATGAGTGCACTGGCCCTCAATGTGCACCAGCTCAGCCGCTGCAGCACAGCCTGACGGGCTCCCGCGTGCCCTTGAGCTCAGCCAGCCCCTGCGACATGCAGCTGCTGCCTGTTCACCTCAGCTCAACCAAGAGAGACGGGCGCGTGGAAATACGCAGCAAGGAAACGGTGCAGCTGCGGTAATTGCGCTTCTCAGTAGCTGCTTTCACACCATGCTGAGCCCGTGCTGGCGTGAGGATGCATCCACTCCCCAGGGCTTGGAGAGGGCGGCGGGGCAGTGGCAGCCTGGGGCTGCTGTGACCGGCATCACGGGCTCCAATCCAGCGGGTTGCCCGCTGCCCTCACCAGGCCCTCACCAGGCCGTGGCCAAGGACGCACCGGGGAACCGAGGGCCAGCGGGGCTGCTCCCATCACAGCCCCCGGCCACGCTGGCGTCCCCTGCGAGCGCCTGCCAGCCGCTGGAAGTGGAGCAGCGTGGAGCAGGTGTCTGTGAAAGCACCGTAGGGCAGCATATGGCGTGTGAAATATTTATATCTGTCCACATAATTATGGCACATGGCTAAAAATACTTCCAGGAATAAATTTTGTACAGAATGGATATTTTAATGTGGAAGCAGAATTTGAATGGCTGTTTTGTGTTGGAATCATGCATAACACCATTTTTCATCCTTTTTTTTTTTTTGCTTGTTGAAGGACAGAGGATGTAAATTAATGAAATAGCTTGAAGAAGTTAACTCTTACTTTTCATTGTCCTGTGCTCAGTTGCAGCTTATGCTGCAAAAAAAGAAAAGGGTCCAAGTAAAGAAATAGCTCTTAAATGATATTTTCAAAATTGCTTGTGAAACAAGCCCTGGTGGTTTGTCTGAAATAATTTGAGAATTTGTTGCTGGGGCATTAGCATTTGGGTGCTAGGGGCATGAATTACGGTATCAGAGGGTTTGTCCACAAAAAGAACTCTTGATTTACAGACCTGGGGTTTGCAGAAGTCAGGAGCTATTGATCTCATGCCTAATGTAATAATAATAATAATAATAAAGTACCTTCCTTGGGTAGGAAGATTACCCACATTATTACTGGGCTGGGTTGGAGGACTCATCTGCTGAGGGCTATGAACTTTTTGAGCCTTCTCAGCTTTTCTGCTGCTCTTGTTAACACTGCTCCTGACCTCTGGTTTAGCAAGCAAGGAGTCAACCTGTGGCAGGCTGGAAGAGCCAAAGCAGCATTGCTGCTGCTGCTGCTGCTCGAGTGTCTGCGGTGCCACAGGGCGCCTGTGTGCCCTCGGCCCTGCTGCCTGTTTGGGGATGTGCTGTGAGTGGCTGAGGCTCTAGCTGTGCTCCTGCAGGGCAGATTGGAGAGGAGAGACCCAAGGAGCCTTCTGAGAGCTCTGGCCCTTCCCCTCAGCCCGGAGAGTGCCGAGCCGGGGCTCATTGGAGAAATGCTCATCTCATGGGAGATGGCAGGCAGGAAGGGCCCGCGGGGTGGGTCAGCCGGGCAGGTGAGCTCTGGGAATGAGCCAAACCGAGGAGATGGCAGCATTCCCGACACAACGAGGGGATAGGGGAGATGGCAGTGTTCCTGCCATGACCAGGTCCCCATTGAGGAAGGTTCCCTGCCTCCCTGGGGAGTTTGGTGTGGTGGCTCTGGGGCATCCCTGGAGGTGGAGGGTGAGGGTGGGACCCTCTGAGGAAGTTCTTCCATGCCCTCTAATGGCAAATGGTGACAGAGCACAGCATGGGGGACGCAGACCCTCTCCCTGGCGCGGGTGGAGATTGTGGGGAGGAACAAGCTGAGAGGCCTAAGGGGAACGGGAGGGTTGTCGGGAAGCCATGTGATTTACGCTGGGACGCTGGGTCTTGGGTCCGTGCCATGCCCTGGGTCGTGCCAAGCGCTGGCTGCACTCAAGCAAGGCTGCGTTCGGAGCATCAGTAGAGCTCCCTGTCTTGCTCCAGGGTTTTGGCTTGGGACTAGAAGGGCAGGTCTGTGAGTGCAGTTCCTTTCCAAGCCCAGATCCGCAGGTGGAGAGGTTGTGCCTCATGAGCTGCTGCTTTCGGCTCTGGGAGTGAAGTCTGGCTATGCTGAAAGCCAACGGTGCTCCTCAGGACCTCAGGATGTAAAATGGCCTCAGGAAAGTGGGGTTTATCTTGGTGTGCTTTCTTAACAGAAGATCATGGTGAAGGGATACTCCAAGTACAGAAATCTGCTGTTTTGGGATTATGCTGTTGAAAATAAACAGCATGCAGAATAGCCTAGGAAGGATAAGGTCTGAAACCACAGAGGGACCCTACAGAGCTCTGTTCACGTATATTCGAAAATAAGAAAGGGCCTTTTCTTCTTGGAAATTAAGTTAATCTACTCGCGAGGTAGCTGACAAAGAAGAAGCTCATCTCCAGCGTGTGCTTTCCCCATCTCGGGTTTGTAGACAGAGTCGGTCTCATGTGAGTCACACAGACCACGCGGATAAGGGAGATTCCATCAGGATTTGTTAACTTTGTCATGTCTTAACAGTGCAGCTCAGGGCTTGCAGGAAGAGGAACTGATAGTGTGTAAGTTAGGATGATGCCAGCCGGATGCGTCTCCTGCGCAGCGAAACCTGGGGAGTTGAATGTGAATGTTAAATTGTGTGGTGAAAGTCCTCACCTCCCAGATGAAATGGTATTAAAGACTGTGCTGAATACACTTACATTTTCATAGCAGATTTTGCCTGATGAACAATTATGAATTGCCAGAAGTGAAGAGGGGGAGAAAACAGGAAAAAAAATGTGATGTTTAACCTGTTATTTACAGCAGCAAAGGAAAGCAAGCTGCATGGCAGTGGCTGCCTCTGTGGTGGCCACAGGACTGTGATCCTGCACCTTTAGCACCTGCTAACAAATGCAGGCTGCAAGGAGGAGGGAGCTGCGTTTTAGTGCGGGGACCTCGCTGCATGGCTGATGCGAGTCTGTCCGGGCAGCTCGGGGCCCTGCGGCTTTGCTGGAGCTGCAGGAGACCTGCCCACTGCACCACAGCACTGCAACCGTGTCCCATCTCCGTGACCTTGGAGATGGCAAGGACATCCCCATGTTTCCTACGAGAAAAGGGGAAACCCTTTGGCACTGATTTCCCCATTGGTGGGCAGCTGGGACAGAGCAGGTTGGTGGGCACGTGGGCATTGCTTGGAGATGCGAAGCAAGGCCGGAATATCATAATCTTGACAAAACAGCCCAAAGTAATACTGCTTAGCTGCATGGGCACTGCTTATAGTAAGAGGCAGTGGTTTTTCTGTTTTTAACAAGCTACCTGCAGAGATTATGATGCAATACATAACTCCAGCCAGCTTTTGAGAAAGCAAGTGAAAACGTGTATTATCTACATGATGGACTGCTAAATTTGCTGACTACCTTTAAGCATTTCATTTTGAAGGCTACAGATAGGAAAACTGGCAGTTGGGAAAAGCTCATGTCATTCCAACCGATGATGCCTGATGATGAAGTAAGAGAAATATATCCCAAAGAATAAAGTAACGTCCCTAGAGGATTAGACTAAACACAGCAGAGCTCCAGCAGCGTTAGAGAACTCCCCAAAAGAAGACTAAATATTAAAGCTAACGTGGGATTTTGTCAAGCGCCAGGCTTGGTGCTGTCAGAATTGCTGATCCATCTGTCGGGCTGTACAGCTGGCTCTTGCTTTCCTTGCAAAACCGACTGTTTTTGTACCCAGCTACTTTGCAGATGTAAATGGCAATATTTGGACATTGCGCGATTGCACAGTGCAAACACTTGTACCTTAAGTTGTTTGCAGGGAAAGAGATCGGTGTTCAAATTTAATATCCCTAGAGCTCATACCAAACCCTTGTGGTGGGGGAAAGTCGTTGTGGTCTCTGAGGCTCACATACCTCCAGCAAATGCTTTCCTGGCCTGTAGTGCTCCAGATTCTTATTTACAGAAGAGTTTTCTTTTTTTCTTTTTTCTTTCTTTTTTTTTTTGTCACTCTGGCCGTGTAAAGAACTGCTAAAACAAGTTAATGGATGTAAAATATGCTTTTTTTTCTGCCCACTTAAGGTTGAACCTGCAGTTCCTAGGAGGGCCGTGGGTCTGAACAGGACCTGGATGTTGTAAAGAGTGCAGCTCCCCAGCTTGCAGGCCAGGCAGCACCTCAGTATTTCAGTGGGTTTATTTGGTTTGCTTTCTTTTCCTTTCCTTTTTCTTTCCAAAAGTCCCTACCAGAACCTGTTGATGCCCCTGCCCTGTTGCCTGCTTGCCGGACTGGAGCCGGACACCGCGCATGTCCCCAGAGCTGCCGGGAACACCATGCCTGGAGCTGCCGGGAATGCCACGGGAGCGCCGGGAATGCTGCGCAGCCGCCTCTCACTTCCCTCTTTCCCAACACGCTGCCAGCACCTCCCACCGGCAGCAATTTCCCTGCAATTAGGCAGTTCTGTGGGCAGCTGCAGACACGAAGGCAGAGGAGTCCGGTGAAGAGATGTTTTTCACAAAGCCTTAAGTTTCAGCCCTCGTTTCAGCCCTGTGGCTGTGCTGGGAGAAGGGGCTGCTCAGCCCAGCCCCGCGTTGGCCCTTTGCCCTGTGGAGCCCTTCTTGGTTACGGTCATGGGTGAGCAAATGTAGGCAGAACTGCTGCCTCTCCCTCCTCAAACCCTGTTTATTTTCTGCATTAGCATGAGGAGGAGACAGTCCTGCTTGGGCAGCGTGTTACTGCAATCTGAGGTCCTGCATATGACTCAATCCAGGACTTGCCCTCTGTTTGCACTGTCATTGGGTGATGGCAGTCACAGCCTCATGTTCGCTGCATCCAACTCCATCACTAGTGCCCTATGCACACATTTATTGTGCTTACATTGTGCACAGTGTCTTCTGTGGCTCCTTGTCCCAGAGGATCCTGCAGGGAGCTGTTACTCTTGAACTTGGGAATAACTAGAAAGTCCAAGGAGTTAGTCGGAACAGCGGTGTGGAGGGACCTGGTCAGCCTTGGCGCCGCTGCAGCAGTGCCCACCTGCGCTCCAAGACCAGCAGGTGCTGCAGAGGCAGCTGCTTTAACCCAGGTATGTGGGACCTGCGGGGAAGCTTGCACCAAAAGTGTGGGCATGTGAAGAAACTGGTGTTTCCTAAACTTCAGCAGGTGAAAAGAAAACACCAAATTCTGGAATTCCGGGTTTGGCCCTTGCGTCTGTGTGAAGCTGTGCAAGAAAGAAATCCCGTTGTAAAAGAACAAAGAAATGTCTGTTGTCTGTCTTGAAAAGTTTTAGCCTGGGGTGGGGAACCCCAGGGTAGATTTTTCATTCTGGGGGACCACAGGGTAGATTTTTAGTTCATTTTTTGTACTTTCCTCCCATGATGAGTTAGTTTTTTTGCAGAGAGCAGCGAGATAGTAACAGGGACAGCCTCTGGTGTTGAGACAGTACATTATGGTAACTGGGCAGTAATCTACTATTCGTTGTGGAATAACTTTTAGATAATGTAGTCAAAATTGCATCCTGGCCTAATAAATGGAGGTTTCAAATATCAGCTACAAAATACAAAGCTGTAACATCAGGAGATAATTGCTATGAGATCTTTCCCTGAGGGAAGGGGCAGAATAGCTTAAAATTCCTCCAAGATTCAAATAGTAACAGGACTTTTGCTAATGCTCTTAACAGGTCTGGACACAGCATATTCGTTTTAGAATAATTTGTGTTTTACAGCATTTTTATAGAAGACATTTCAGACTGGCTGTGCGACTGGTGAAAGAGCAAGCAGAAGCCAAGCAGCACTCCTGTGCAGACCCCCCAGACTGTGTGTTTATCACTGACTTCCCTCGCTAGATCCCGAGTGTGGCTGATCCTGAGCCCGGGATTAGAGGTTTGCTGAGTGTCCCTCTGGAAGCCGCAGTCTCCCAGTGATTTTGGATTAGTCATTGGAAAACCTGCAGTTAGGCCCGAATCTCAAGCTGAGATGACAGTTTCTTTGCACTAGGCCAGGTCTGTAGGTGAGGAGATAGGGAAGCTTCTAGTCAAGGTGGAAGAAATATTAGAACAAGCCAAAGGAGCTGATTTCAGATACTTAGGAAAGGCTGTACATTAACACCTTTCCCCAAGTACAGCTACATCCGTGAGGACTCTCCGGAACAGCCTGTATCCATGGGCCTTTGCCGGCTGCTCCAGCAACTGTTGTAGCTGGCCCCATACTGGCAGAGCAGAGAAATGAGACTCACAGGAACGAGATCCTCTGCACAGGTAGAGCCCAGCACGGGGGAAACGTCTTCCTCCGTGCCGAGGCTTGCAGCAGCCTCTGCCGAGTGCAGGCGAAAGGAGCCAGCACCCCAGGGCTGGCCCCTGCTCCCAAACCCACTGTAACATTGACCTCCAGAGCACCTTGTGGCTCGCTTCCCACGGGATGGAGGCCCGAGAGCTCTGCCGGCCCAGTAGAAACCCTGCGGAGCCGCTGAGAGCTGGGCTGGCTGTGGAGGCCGCGCAGCGCAGCAGGTCCTGCCGTGCATGGGCCAGCAGCGCCCTGCAGCTGCGCTGACGTTGTTCTGAATCACTGCCTCGCTTTGCGCTGGGGCTGTTTCTGTTTTTTGAAAAAAAGACTGGCAGTGTTTCCAGCTCATCCATTTGGCATCTCGCCTCCGTTATCGATGTGCTGCCCGTTCCCATGTATTGGCAGAAGAGGGGCAGGAGCTAATCCAGGGCCCGATGAACGCCTCGGTGCACGAGTTTGCTGTCGACGCAGGCAGCAGGCTGTTGTTGTAGCTGGGCAGTGTGTGCTTAATGCATATTTACATAGAATAAACAAGCCCAGCAGTGTCATGTGCCAGTGCCACGAGTGCTGGGGACATGACAGCACTGTGTGATGACGTGATTAGTCTGGGAATTAAAGGGGAGTCTCTGCTGCAGGTGTAGAGCAGGCAGTCAAGGTGCGAGACTGTCTCCCCTTCCTCCTCGCACGAGAAGCAGGGTTTGACAGCAGGGTGGTGGAACACAAGTGGTCTCCTGCCTTGCTTCCTTTCTAGCGAGGAATAGGCGGCAGTTTCTAGCATCAGGGAGTCCTTGTGCTGGGGGAGGGCTCATGCGCTCGTTGGTACCAGCCATTTGGTCCTGCCATGCAATTTAGTATTGTGGGGTTAAAATACTGTTTGCAGGCTCCATCATTCATTTTTTGAAAGCTGAACAGTAAAATAATGTAGCTTCTTCCATAAGGCAGATCCTCCTTTCAGTGTTTTTAGGCTTGTCCCAAATGATAAAAAAGGTGTCTTGGCTTTTATGGTGTTATTTTTCAATCATAGACACACATTCTCTCTTGTAACGTGTCTCTCTCCTATCAGTGCTCCTAACTAACAGGAACCCTGTTATTTCAGGTTTTATATGTGCAACTAAGCTTTAGAATTTTAATTGAATATGTAAAATACATCTTTATGCATCCTATATAAATATGCAACATTGCATAAAATTAGAAGATACATAGATATGTTTCATTTGCTTATATAATACATATTTGCAGACTATATATGTGTAAGTATATACACATTCATCTATATTCTTCTTGTATACTGTGTAAATACATATGTGCGTGTACACGTATATAAGTACATATAAGTAAATGCAGAAATAGCTGATAATTGTTCTTATGTTCTTTGCAGGAAAGATTTCAAGTGAAGAACCCGCCACATACCTACATCCAGAAATTAAAGGGCTATCTGGACCCTGCGGTGACCAGGAAGGTGAGCAGTGCCCTGCTGCCCCACACACGTCACTGCTTTGGGTGCCGGCTCCTGCTCCCAGTGCCTGTAAAAGGCTCTAGGGAGGCTCTCTGAGAGGCAACGATCGCAGCGGGAAGCAGGGAGAAGTCTGAAAGAGCTCGCAGCTCAGTGAGCAAGAACAGATGCGCCAAAGAAAAGGAGCATCTGACAAATGGAACAAATGGTTTTAATAACTTCAGGTTCAATAACTAGTCTAACAAACTTGCACTGAGGTCTGCTCTAGGCCTTGCACTGGCACTAATTCACCCGCTCACTCAGAATCTCATCAGGGTTCGCGAGGTCGTGAGGTAGACACAATCTGCAGTTCAGCTGCCTCGCAGGGCCTCGCCGGTGCTTCTCAGCACAGCTTTGTTTGAAGTTCCCTGCCAGTCACGCTGGGAGCGCTCAGGCACGTGCTGCTTGTCCTGGAACTGGCATCCCTTCCTCTTGAGGTGGCATGGGAAGGCGCTGGCATCGCCACTGTCCCTGCCCAGTGAGCGCTCCGAAGGCAGCTCTGCCCGGAGCGGGTGTGTGGGGCGGGCACAGCGTCCCGCTGATGTGGCACAGTCTGGGGCCCACCGAGCTCTAGCCCGCAAGATTGCAGAGCAGCAGCAGGTTGACATCCCAGTTAGTGGCAATCGCTGAACCTGGGCTGTTTAGCTGCTCGGCATGGCAGCTCACATCCTGCGCCGACAACTCCAAGAGCTGTCAAGAGGAGGAGGAGGAGGCCAGGGGAGTGCAGCAGTCCCTGCTCCCGGTGCCGCTCTGCTCGGGCTGCATAAGGCAGCTTTGTGCGCCGGGCAGCTGGCCGAGCGCATCCCGACACGCGGCTGGGCGGTGCGGGGCTCGGCCCGGGAGGCGTGGGGCATCCGCGGCTTTTGCCCGCCCTCCCTTAGCGCGTGTCTTGGAGGCACCGGTAATGGCTTTGACAGGGCTCCTCTGTTGGGAGCTGCGAGGCGCAGGAGGAACCATTCTTCAAATTTGCCTGTAGCTGCTTATGGTTTTAGAAAGTGCTGAACAGGGGTCTTTGTGCTTTCCTCCCAGAGGATACCCGAAACGCACTCCGGGTTTGGCTTTGCTCCGTGCTCAGGCCGTGGGCACACATTGAAGCCTTTATTATCCGCGCACTGCCGCAAGGCACCCATGACAAATGGCAAAACCAAAGGAGCCTAAAAATAATTGCACCGAGTTCCTCTCTTTTGTCGCGTCCTGCATCACCGGCAGCCTTTCCTCGGCCTGCACCGCCGGTCAGAAAGATCCACAAATACCTCCTGGACATGGCTTGGCCTTTGGGGAGGCCTCCCCTTACAGAACGGTCATGGTGCCTGCGGCCATGTCAGCGTCCTCGGTGCGGATCGCCGGGATGGCTGGGAGAAGGTCGCTCCAAACGGGCCAAGGCTGTCATTGGGGCCCGAAGGCTTCTTCCCTGGAAAACAGTGACTTTTCATCCAAGTTGAATTTTTGAGTAGGAAAGCTAAAGTGTTAAAACTGTATATTTTTATAAAGAATTGTAAAGAATTTGCAGTTTGGTGGCTTCTACAGTGCAGGCAATCACGCAGCTGCCTCATCGCCTTCTGCATGGGCTGTGAAGAGTGGGCTGGCTGGGGATCCCAACCGTGTCTGGGAGCCCTGGGAACCTGTCACCGGCTCCTGTCACGCCTCCTGCACCACGCTGCTCCCTTTGCCTCACGCTGCATCAGCATTTTATCTGCACTTCTAAAGAGGAAGGTTTTCTCTTGCTCGGAGCTGCATTGTACAGACACTCTGGGGAACGACGCATTACATTTCTGTGTTCTGAGTGAACGAACTGAGATCCAGCAAAAATGCGTGTCTGACCAGCTACTTTAAAATAGGAATTAACAGTGCTGTGTGCCTAGTGGGTTTTTACGATCAGATATCTATTTCAGTCTACAAACAGCTTTCTGAACTGAAGTTACAGCTTTACCTCAAGGAGGGCAGTAAGCCAGAGCTCCCAAAGAGCATGATAAAATCCTTGTGGAAACAAGGCAAGTGATGACTTTCATGGTGTGGAAAATCCCACACTTTCCTATCATCTGGAACTCAATAAATCCACTGAATTAATGCAAATGATGGAATTATAAAATACTCTAATTACAAGAAGAATTCCCCCAAGGTGGTGTCTATCCACCACTGCTCTCATTACATTTGTCCACAAACGACAATTTACCAGAACAACTGCTCCGGAATATCATATCCAAAAGGAATTAAGTGGAATTGGAGAGAGTCTTTGCACTCCGGGATGGAGCTGCTTTGGTCCACTTCCGAGTGCAGAGGGCATTAAATAGGAGGGAAGATGCCAGTGTTCTCCAGGCGGAGCAGCTGGCATAGGAGGAGTCGTTGGCTCCGGAGTCCGGCTGCAGCCGTGCACTCTGCTTCCCAGGGCACGCTGCGGGGTTTCTGCCATGCAGGGCCTTCCCGTGCAGTGACATGGGGCTCTCTCACCGTTTCATAGTGGTGTTTTGCCAGGTAGCTCTTTCTGCTCCTGTACAGTGGCAACAGGAAATTGTCTGTCTTACAGATCTTTCCTATACTGTGCTGGAACCCAGTGTTTTACTTCTTTCATCCCTCATGACCTCCTGTTAGCTTCCAATTTTGCAGAGATGATTTAGCACTTAGAAGTCATTAAAGCATGCACATGGTAGCACTTGGTTATTGCATTATTGACTTGCAGCCACAAGGTTGTTAATGACACATAAATTCTGGAAAATCTTTTGTTGTGAGTGTGAAGTCACAAAAGCAGCATTGCAGGACATAGCTGGGAGTCTGCTCTCAGCACTGTAATTCTCTACAAAGAGTTTGATGCTGAAGCTTGTATTGTGAAGAAGTGTATGTTTATATACAGACTTTTAATTTTCTTAATCCTGGAAGCTCAAAATGTATCTTGGAACAGAAGTTATTTTTCTGAGTGTGCTTTTGTTGACTGTCTGACTATTGCTGTTGCATTCCTCATGATTTAGAGTGGTTTACCTTAACGTTTTATTTACTCAGTCTGCACTGTGTGAGATTTTGACATTTTCAATAGCATCACGTGAGTCTTAATGTTATTTTTGTCTGCTTGCTGAATTACAGAAATTCAGAAGACGAGTCCAAGAATCTACTCAAGTGCTCCGAGAGCTGGAAATTTCCTTAAGAACAAATCACATTGGGTAAGGACTTTTGATGATCTCCGAACTTGACAGATCATTAAGGCCTGCAGGACTCGGTTGGGCTTTTGCTGGGCATCTGTAGAGAACCCAGCTTTCATCCTTCCATGTTAGGGCAGCCCAAGTCTCCTGCAGGAAATTTCTGCCTCCTCTAGGGAAGGCAGAAGAGGAGGAAGAATCGCTGGGTCTAGAAAGGTAATAGTATTGCTGCTGTCAATACATACATATAAAAACATGCTGTGCCAGTGCTTTAACATGGTGCAGCCTGACTATAAATAATGTTACCTGTATTTTACTGTCATGAACTAGAAAACAACCTCTCAAATAGCAGGAGAAAAAGAAGCTCCAGATATGATGGTTCAGGGTTAGCCTGTCAGCTGCAAAAGTTTCCTTAATGTTTTCTCTCGTGATCTTAGCGTGTGTCCAGTTAAACTGCATCAATTTTACAGGCAGCTGTTCTTATTTCAAGGAAATAGAACCCTTTTAGAGGGTGAGTACAGCAGCAGTATTGCTCCTTACCACTAGCGTGTGCCTCACTGGTGCTTAGGAAACCTCTGCATGCTTGTGGGCAGCTCTGTGGGTCCTGGTGGAAGCTGGCCCTGTGTGGGGACCAGCTTCGTGTCCCCACACCACACTCAGCACTGGCTTCTCAAGAGCATCCTGCAAGTTACTACCTGGCAAGCAGTAAATAATAGCGGATATTAATCATCCCAAGCACTCATGGCAAGGCTGGAAGAGATCAGGAAAACCTTCATGCAGCATCTGGGTTTTTTTGCACGTGTTCCTGGCCCGCGCTTCCTCAAGAAGCAGTTTGGGGAAGAACTGTTTCCGTGCACGGATCCAGGTGTGGAGGGCCAGAGCCCTTTGGTGCTGCCGGAGCCGTCGTGTTGGAGCGAAGAGCCGAGCTGGCCCGTCCTGTGCCTGGTGAGAGGTGATGGCGGTGCTGGCCTCCCCGGCACGGTGCCCACACGCTCACCACGCGCCTCTGCGCCTGCCCTGCTGCCCTCGGAGCCACCATGGTGTCACCTCCACGCTTCCCGAGAGCCGCGGGATACGTTGGAGACACCGCTTTGGAACGCTCTAGCTGGGAACGGAGCAAGCAACAGCAGCGAGCGGCCTCCGCTGCCTGCTTCCACGCTGGTTTCCCATTTGCCAAGTGTGCAGCATTCCCACTGGAGATGCGGTGCTCCATGGGATGCTCTGCAGGCTCGTGATGGCTGCGGGCACATGCAGGGAGCTGCCGGGGGGTGCACCAGATAAATATGAGTGTCTCACAAAGCCCATGTTTGTTTATTTTGCTCACTTGGATGAGATGCATGTTTCAAAATAAATACTGGAAAAATGCCAGGTCGTTTATTTTAGTACACAAGTAGCAAAAGATTTAAAACCTGAAGACTGGAATAACTCACAGGTGATACATTTGCACTCTGCTGAGAGTAAAAGATACGGAGCTGCACGGCACGGAGGGCCACAACTCCCTTGCCCACTCGCTGCTCGTCCCGGGGACATCCCTACACTTCCGCCCAGGCCTCTGCTCTCTGCACAGCTTGCGCTCGTGCTCAGCTCTAAGTGGGGTTCCAAAACATTTGGATAGCAGTAGGCTTTTCTGAATGGCAGATTATTTTGCATTTTACCAAACACTCCTGTCCTAAAAGGGAAGGGTCTCCAGGCGCCTGGCAGAGTCCCAGTAGCAGCACAAACCTTGCAGTGCTCTGATGGCTCACGTTTTTTCTCTGACGTCTCGTGTTTTTTCCAACAGATGGGTCAGGGAGTTCTTGAACGAAGAAAACAAGGGCCTGGATGTTCTGGTGGAATATCTGTCATTTGCGCAGTATGCAGTCACGTAAGTGCACCAGGGCTTGTGCTCCTCGGGCTTGCAAGGCAAACAAAATTCCTCCTGTCCATCCAGCCTGGGGGCAAGAGACAAGGTGGGATGCTCTGCTTTCCTTGCAGAGGAGTTGCCATGCCAGAAGCTGGATACGCTGTCATGCACATCCCTTAGAAGAGAACCTGAGAAGAGGGTAAATTTAGTCCAAAACTACTGGGTCACAATATAAAACTGTATGAAAAGAAGTGGTAGGTTAAAGATACTACTGTAGCTGGAAACTCGAGCTGAGTAGAGCTGGTATTTTATTTTTAGAAAAGATGCAATCACATGTATATATACCATTGCATAGAAACAAGAAAACAAGATTTTTGGTGGTGTTGTTATAAAATTAATGAATGAAAATTATATGTTTAAGAAATGTTGCTAAGACTGGAAAAAACTGTGCACAGCAGAAAGATGTGTTTGTATGAAGACTTTGTTCCTAAAATTATATGAGCGTATGCAAGTTAGCTTGCTGGGGTTTTTTGTCTCTAACGTGGTAAACATGAGTAATAACCTCAAAAATTGTAAGCAGAACAGCATTTTTTGCTTGAAATAGCAGTACAAAAAGTCAGAAATCAAAGAAAATCTTTAACAATTACGGTAATATTTTACATATGCCTGGAGAGTAGCTTGAGCCAGCAAGCCAGTATAAATGCTCAGTCCCATATTGACAGAGGCAGCTGAATTAGTGCTTGCACAATGTATTGATTTATTAAAATAAAAGAGAGGCAGCTTTAAGCATTCTCATCCTTCCTACAAGGTAACAAATTGGCCACTGGGTTTATTTTATACAAAAGTGGAGTGATACGTAGGTAGCTGGTTGAGTCTCCTGAAATTCCCTGCTTTTGTGCTGAGTTTCTGCCTTTGTCAAGCTCCACACTGTCTGCAAAACGTCCTGGGGGTGTCCTGAGCTGCAGCTGGAGGGAAGGGAGCCTGCACTGCTCTCTGCCTTTCTTCTTGCAGTCTTTTGGGACCCGACAAACCTGCAGATGTTGCATGGAAAGTCCCACAAATGTCTTTCTGTGTAACTCTGCTTTGGAACTTCTGCTTTCTTCCAGTTTTGACTTTGAGAGTGTGGAGAACAATGTGGAAAACTCAATGGACAAGTCCAAACCTTGGAGCCGGTCTATTGAAGACCTGCACAGAGGAGGCAATTTACCCTCACCGGTTGGCAACAGCATTTCCCGCTCTGGCCGACACTCTACCTTGCGGTAAGGCCCTTCCTTGAGGCAGCAGGTCTCTTACAAGCAGCAAGGATGAGGAGAAGTGGGATGGGTTTCCAGTTGTGTTTTTTCACCTTCTTTCTTCGCACAGTCTGGTCTTTACACATATGGAAACCATGTTGTTGCACTGACAACTTTGAGGGGGAAAGGAGTGCAAAGTTAGTAACAGAGAGCAGTGTTACGCAGTAGTTGAGGGTGTTAAAAGGATAATATCACCTCCCTTTCCGAAAGCGAGGGGATTTAAGGGTGCACAGCACATTTCCTCCTGCTAGAATGTGGCTTGTGCAGGAGGAGCAGTCACGCTGCTCCAAAGAGTGTCTCATGGTTTCCGTGAAGGCAGCCAGGCTGGAGCTCGGGCCTCGTGTTCCATCCAAACAGACCTGTGCTAGCAGCACTTTCCTTCCACGGTGCGAGGAGCAGGAATTGTTTTTTAAAAAAGACCACTTCATTCTTCAAACCTGCTGTCAGTTATAGCCTCAGCCCAGACGTTACTGTGAACTCTCTCTTTCCAAATACTAGAGCTTTTTTTTCTTAAGTTTGTGAAACGGGCAGGATTACTTCCCAAGATTGAATGAGGTCAACTCTTCTCTAGGCCTTCACATTCCTTGGATACTTCCTCATGATTCTAAAACATACTAAGCACCATCTTTACACTACCAATACAGCAACTTGCAATTTTATACTACACCTTCCTATCCAGGTTCAGTTTCGGTTGGTCATTCAATGCTAGTGTTGGCTTTTAGTTCATGTGCAAGAAACATCAATAAACAGATGCAGCCCATGTACAGCCTGATTTGTTATAATGGATCTGATATCTAGACCATTTAACTCAAGGACATCAGGGAAAAAGTGGACAGGAGGAGGCAGATCTACAGATCTGGCAAAGAGAACTAGGTGGAAGAGTGCAGCAAAATTGGCTGAGCATTTTTTTTCAATATTGCAAAGACTTAGTGGCTTTGGCTTTTGGTTTTCTTTGATCTTTAGTTATTGTGACTCGTGGTAGAGTCTCGTGGTCAAGGAGGATGTCTGGTCCTGTTCTTTGTCTGTGGGAGGCAGGACTGTGTTTGCTCATGCCAGGAATGCACAAGTCAGGTATACATTACATGTCTCTCACATTTTTTCTCTTCCCTTCCTTCCATCCTTTTTCATGTATCCCCTTTCTTCCTTATCTTTTATTATTCCCATTTCAATGTGCATCCTTCTTTCCCCTCCCTCTTTCCCACACTCTTCTCCTCTCTCACTCTTCCCCTCTCTGCCTTCGTCCGCCCTTCATGTGCCATCAGACTGGTTTCTCTGCCCGAGCGCCTTCAGCCCAAACGCCGCCGGAGCTGCTTTGCACCCGGCTGCCTCTGGAGCGGCTTTCCCTTGTGCTCTGCCGATGCGGCCTCGAGCCGGAGGATCCCGTAAGTGCCGGGAGTGAGGCTGTGCGCGCAGAAGCGCGGCGCATGGGCCTAGCGCGCACGGCGCTCCCCATGCGTTATAATGGGATGAACATGCGTCTTGGCACACGCCACGAGGAGGCCTGGCCTCGCAAACGTGTGGTTGTCGCATTATAACTTAGAAGGGTAGTTTGCTTCCCTAGAGTGGGATTGGCAAAAATAAATAAATGAATTTGCTTGAAACAATTTTTCTATTTCATTTATAAGCAGCGTTTCTAGGTTTATAGCTAAGCTACAGAGTTTTAATCATTGTATGTGCTGTCTCATCTCTTTTATTACGATAAAAATATTGTGGTAGCTTTGGTCCAGAAAGCTCCTCGGTTTGTTCCTAGACTTGTGGGGTGTTCAATGCCAGTGAAGACCTCTGGGTTTGGTTCCTCTTATTTAATGTGCGTGTGGAGTTAGTAGAGAAATTTGCCGTGGTGCAAGGCTTGTGCTTCTCCTCCTGAGCCCTGCCACTTGGCCACAGGGCTGCCTTTGTATCAGTGGAGTTTGGCCAACAATTGTCCCTCCGTTGCAGGGAAGGGAAAATATAGGGGAATTAGCTGCTGAAGCCTCATTGCTTTGTGTCTCATCAAACAAAAAGCTTTCTGTTTTGAAATATGTGTACTTCTTTTCCCTGGATGAGGAATATGTCAATTTAAAAAAAAAGTAAAAGATAAGAAGTTTTTAGGAGGTGGGTATTTATTTAATGAGTCGTGAAGAATTGAAATGGAAGCTTTTCCTGCAAACAAGCTTAACCCCCATCAAGTAAGTGCATGGGGTGCCGTTCCTGCTCCTTGCTCTGGGACAGTGTGTCTGGGACCCACCGAGCTCCTCCCTACGGACGTTCCTCTTCCTTCAGTGCTAAAAGGACCTTTATAATGGAGAGAAAGAAAGAAGGAAAGAGTCTGACATTTTTAGCAGGGTAATTTAAAGCCGAGGAGCTGGGCCCATCCCTTCTGTGCCGGAACATCTGGAAAGTGTGAGCGGGTTTGGCCTTGATCCCTTTCTGGTGGAGAACAGAAGGGCCTGGGGAGATTGCTGTGCCTGGAGGGCAAGTACTCCGTTATTGCTCTGCCCGTAATAGTAGCTGTAATGTCTGCTCACCCATAAGAACCCGGAGCCTCTGGGGCAGAGCAGGGACCGGAGCAGCTGCAGCCCTGGTCTCCAGGCCTTTGCTATCTGCCATGCTGGGGAGGCTCTCAGTGTCATCTTGGCATGAAGCACACGCACGCAGGAAAGCCTCGGCATTTCTGTTAGAGATGGGGAGGATGCTTCCCGCAGCTGTAGTTTCTCCTGTTTCTGGTGCCGTGGAGCTGGGGCTTTCCTGTGGCTGCCGACACTGCGGTGCCGGAGGCCAGGAAGGCCTGTGCTGAGCTGGGCGGCAGGGCGGGATGGGCCTCTGCAGAGCCTTGCGCTGCTTGTCAGGAAGGGAACATTGCTTCTGCTTCAGAGTCCTGCTTTCTGTTCAGGTAAACATTATCTTACGTCCCGCTCCAATAGAAATTCCCTTTTGTCTGAGTCAAATGCTTCGGTTTTCCTGTGGATTGAGCTCAGTTAAACTTTGTTTCCTTCTCAAAACCTGCAGAGTAAATAACGAGAGCGCAGTCCCGGCTACGGAGCCTGAATCCCTAAGGAGCGAAGGCCTTGGTGCTTCCTTGCGGCAGGTCCCACTGCTTGCATCCGCATCCCCCGCGCTGGAGGGGACAGGCAGAGCACGCTCGGCTCCTTGCCTTCCTCTTCCCCATTTCCCAGCAGCAAAGCAAGCGCCTCTGCTTTATGGATTGGAAATTCAGCTGCAAAGCAGCTACCCACGTGGGGCAGCCCCCAGCCCAGCACAAGCCTCTGACAGTAGGAAAATATTGTAAGCTACAGGAACTTGCACGTGGTCAGGTTTTCTGTTTCTTCTTCTTTTTTTCAAAACTAAGGATTTATAGTTCTTCTTTAAAGGAGGGGCAGAGGACATAAAAGAGGAACCATCTGACTTTAATTACTAGAATAAATATACTCTCAGTGACATAATCTTTGACCTGCAGCAGAGAGGAAATCAAAACCAACAATTCATCCAGATGCTGAGCTCAGGCTAATGTTTAGTAACAAGAAATGAAATAAAAGCAAAGGAAGATCATCCACCCTGGTTTGCCTCATGACTTATAAGGGGAGGCGTTAGAGCTACTGCCAGTCTGTCCTGCCTTTAGGAAGGAAATAAAGAACATCAGGAATTCCGCAATTGCCACCACTATAGAAGACGCACCATGATCTTAGTTCTAGTGTGCAGAATCCCTGTAAAACAGTACAATCCCCCTCATCCATTTGCAGCATTCATGTCTGCATGCAGAAATTTGCATTCGTTGCAGGGCGCCTGTGTGCATCTAGGGCAGAATCCCCTGCGTGCGGGCGGCGTTGTCCCTGCACGGGGACTCTCCATTGCGTTTTTGGCGCTGATTTCTCAGACTCGCTGCTGGCTCTTATTGAGGAGAACCCGTGAGCCAGAGTGTAGGAGGGCGTCGGGATGGCTGCAGCAAGCACCGTGTCCTCACCGTGTTCTCCAAGGCCAGGGTTTGGGTGTCTGCAAAGCCACACCAGTAATTAGGGAAGGATAGAAACACTGGTCAGCCCATGGAGACTGCTTTCCAGGTAGGCTGTGGACAGGTGCCAGGCTGACATAATTTCCCGGAAGAGGGAGCGCAGCATACTCCAGGGTCCTGCTGATTTGCACAATATGCTTGATCTTGGTTCCTCGTTGCCCTAGCTCCCCAGGCAGAAGCGAGTGCCAAGTTTTGCTTTTGTTTGTGTTCAGCTGTTAAATAGTTTTAAGAGTCTTACTACCATTTGTTACAGCTGACAAAAGTCTATAGATGTCTAAAGGCATTCTGAAATTTAGCAAGTTGATATATTAGACCCTGCAGAAACTCTTTCTTTCACCCGCGGCATGATAGAGATCCTAGCTACTTTGCTTTAAAATTTGAAGGAAAATATTGTATCGAGTCTGTAGTAGTCTGAAACTGAGATGAGTCATGGTAGAAAAAGTCTCTGTATGGCTAGAAACAACTTTTAAATCTTTGTGTATTCTGTGTATTTCCTATTTAGTGACACTGAGCACTGACGGCAGAGGTGGGCAGTTGTGGTGAGCTCCAGGCCCGCTGTGCGCATCCCGAGATGAGCTGCTGCGCGGAGAGGGGCTGTGCTGGGCATGTGATGCCAGCCAGTTCCCCAGCTCATTGTTAATCTTTCTTCTGATTCATGATAATTAATGCTAATCACTGTGATTTTGAAAGCTGTGCTTTTTTAAGAAACAGACGAGTATCACAAACTAGACACGTCACTGCACACAACATCAGCAATGAATGGGGTGCTTCCCTGCATGCACTCAGCAAAAAAATACTGAGGACAGAAGTGGAGGCAAACAGTCACCCTTCTGCCCTCTATATGTGGCCTAACTGGCAAAGTGAAATCTGTGTATGTTATTTAGAAACAAATACACCGAGCTGTCACAATTGCTTCTTTTAGAGCTTCACAAACAGTATTCCTGAAAGAAAAAGACTGCCTTTGGGCAGGATCAGACATTTGCAAGCTACCAAATTAGGCAGTTAAAGAAACATTCCTAGTTCATCGTGACACAAAGTAGAGCGGTTTAGCTCAAACTAGGGCGGATGTGCTTCATTTGGTTGGAAAAGAGGCGATGACACGCGACTTCGATTGGGTTGGCCATATGGTTCTTCTTTGTACTATTTAATAGCTATAATTTAAAAGTAATACGTCTATAAGACAGAGCATTTGTGGTAAAACCAAAGCGTTATCTAACATCTCCTCTGACTGTGGCTCTCAGCAGATGCTTGATGTAGGCACGTCAGAGCAGGGCAGGTGCAGACCCTTCTGCTGGCACATGTGCCGCTTCCCGCAGCCTGAGGAGCCACTTGTGCAGCCGAAAGTGGGAGCTCATGCTTGGCAGCCCCTGAGGGACTTTCCCTGGTGTCTCTGCAGGAGACCTGCAGAGACACCTGCGGAGCCGGTGCTGGCGTTTGGCACTACGGCCTTCCCGGTGCTGAGCTCGGCTCCATGGGGCTCCCTGAGAAGGGCCATTGAAATGGCCAGCTTTGCTTTGGGCCTCCTGGCCAATGACTTTGGATTGCTGTGTCTGGATCGTGGTGTCTGGATTGCTGTGTTTGGATCGCTGTGTGTGGGCAGGGATGGCAGCTTGTTCCCGCTCTGTCCCTCTGTGCCGCTCGGGTCTGCACACCTTGCCACACTGGTTCTCTTTTCTTGGTTCTCTTTTCTTGGCGGCAAAGTCTCAGCCTGCTTCCTTTCTGCCGGCTATTCTGTTCCTTGTCCCTCCTCTCCCCTCTGCTTGGGAATATGCTCACATTTGGACTGAGGCATCGCTGGCTGCCAGTATTGATTAATGTTAAATCATGGCTAGGAACAGTAACTGCAGCCCTGGTGCCGTGATCCAGAACCTTTTCCCGTTGCTGTGGTTTCACATATTAGATGAGAGAAGTGGAGCTACCCGTGCCTGCTGCACAGGTGTCACAGGTGTCACTGGGAGGCGGGATGTTGCTGTGGGTGTCTGAAGAAGCCCAGTGTTTACTATATTGTTGTATGGGTCAGCTTTCCTCTGTGAATGCGTTCCTCCCACCACAGAGCTGCTCCTTGTGCAGTTTGGCACATCCTGAAGCTCTTAATGGCACTTGTGCCGTTCTGCTTTGCTTCCTTTCTTCCTGAGTGCATTTTTACACTTTCTTCCTGCTTTTTTGAGGTAAGAATATGGGAGTGTGAAGAAAAGCGGACGTCCCAGGTGGGGGTCTCTGCATAGGAGGGGGACTGGTGTTATGCTGGTTGCTCGTCTCACTGCTCACTCCATAAATGAGGATCATCCCTGGAGGCTCCTCTGAAACGCGGCCTCTGCTTAACATGCCAAGGAAATGGCAGATTGAAAGATTTCTCTTTATATTTGTTCTCTGCAATTATTTAATTAATTTTAGATGGTTTCACCAGTTAGGGGATGTAATTAAAATAATTAATGCCACCGTTCTGAGGAAAGTTCCCAAAAGCTGAATTTTCCTAAAATAATTTGAAGGACTTTCAGAAAGCTCAGCCCTGGAGAAGAGAGGCCTCCTTCTTTGATGCTGAGATATGCACTGCCACAGAAAGGAACATATTTGGTATTAGGTTCATTTCATTAAAAACGTGCGCCGTTGCTCATACAGAATAATGCAAACCAGCATAATTTACCAGGGAAAAATCCCCCGTCCTGCCTGGGTGAATCCCTCTGCTGCTGCCGTGTTGCAGGGGAGATTTGGGCATGTGGGTGGCTCCGCAGGCCCCATGGCAGCACGGGGACAGGTTCCCCTCTCTGCAGAGCTGCAAGAGTGCTGTGTGCTTTCACCGAATGCAGAAATATTCCCATTGCTTTGTTCTTGCCACCGAAAAGTAGTCCTGTGATTGATGAGACTTGTTTTTTTTTGCAGGTATAATACCTTGCCAAGCCGAAGAACGCTAAAAAACTCCAGATTAGTGAGTAAAAAAGACGACGTTCATGTCTGCATCATGTGTTTACGTGCCATAATGAATTACCAGGTACTTCCACTTTAGTTCTTTGGGACCAATAACTATTTCACTGCTTGCAGTGGGGGGAAAGCTTAGCTGTGAATCACAGTACCGATGTGGAGGTTTAAATTCTTATTTACTCTTAGATAGCATCACTGGGAAGCCACATAACACAGCCCTTAACTGCAGAGGATGCAGCTCACCTTGTGCACATGGGAAGCCCCAGAGAAATGGCAGCAGCACATGCACACAGGACCATGTGCTGTTTGCAGTGACAGGTGCAGTCTCCCCTTGCTCATTGGAAATGCACCTACACAACAGAAATTATAGCTGGTCTCAGAATTAGCACTAACATGGGAGATATAGGGAGAATATTAGAAAATACAAGATTTTGTGTAATAAATTTATTGCAAGGCAGTTATAGTAACTGCAAATCAGAGAAAAAATTAAACTAAAGTTAATCTTATTTTAATGAGCTTCTTTCATCTTCAGTGGGAAGCCATAATTATACAGCATGCCCAGGTAGCTTCAGATACTTTGGATTTTCTTATAAACCAGTAACTGCTAAGAGTTACGTGCTTCAAAGCAAGTCTATGAGGAACACCTTGATTATTAGCCTGTGAGGTGTCCTGACACCCCCGCACATTGTGCACCCTGCTCTTGGTGGTACCAGCTCCCCAAGAATCTTTGTATTTCTTATCTTTAATGGGAAGGATGCAAACAATGATCTCATGGTAATAACCAATATGCTATTTCCAAAGCATTTTTTTTTTTATGTTTGGAGAACAAATCCGGAGTCTTTCTGCAATTGCTGCATGCAGCAGTCATTCCACGGCAGCGTGCACATTAGGAAACAAGATTTTTGGCAGCCGACTTACTTACAAATTCCTCTTTAGAGAGCAAATGACACACTTGGTTGTCAGAGTGAAAACAGGGAGAGGACAGGCGGGGAGGTTGGTCCTTGTGCGGGAGCAGATTCTAGGGCTCCTTGGGGGCTCTTGGGACTTAGGGGACAGCTGAGGCCTCTGAGCCCCGCGCTGGGTGCCTGCTCTGCCCCGTGTTACATGGAGATGTGCTGATGGACTCTGTAAACCTGGCAGCATTTTGCTTGGCTTGCAGCAGCGCGGAAGACTGCCAGGTCTGATCAGAGATACGTAGTTTGTTGGATTTAAAAATAATATTTTCAGTTTCAAAGCTGAAACAATATTTTCCTCTTCACTTTGCAGTATGGATTCAATATGGTCATGTCACATCCACATGCCGTTAACGAAATTGCACTAAGTTTGAACAACAAGAATCCCAGGTAGGATATACTTGCTCTTAGTAAAGAATGTAGTGTCACTGATTTTCACAGGTATATTTATACACAGACTTGTAGCAAAAATTTGGCCTCTTTCCTGAATCAACTTATATCTGTAGTATGGTACAGACAGACAAGTGCTTGCAGTCTAGTTCCCTTGCTTTCAGAAGCTACTGACTCTTTCAATAAAAGTGTGCCACTTACTTAAGCACTGCAGCTCTATTGCCATGCAAGAGGAGATGCTACTGATAACCAGCAATTTAGCACGTGATTTCTCCTGAGGAGTAGGAAAGCCTTTCTGCTAGATTCACTCTGGGCTCCCCAGGTTGTAAATCCCTCGGGGAAGGATGTAGATGCTGCTCTGTCTTGCAGAGCCCCCAGCTCTGCAGTGTTTTCTAGCAGAGTAGCACTTGGAGCCCTGCAGCCATGCTCAGCCGGAGCTGTCCCGCATGTGTGACGGGAGCAAACCTGGAAGCAGATGTTTGCAAAGCCAGGTGGAGACAGGGGATGCGGGAAGGCCACACGGCTGCAGTGCTGCAGCTTGCATGTGCGTCACCGAGACGCTGCCCTGAGGAAGTTGGTATGTCCTTTCCTGCCTTTACTCAGGATTAAAACAGAAGCCTGGACATGGGATAAAGGAGAAGGACATGGGAACACTACTGTATTTATCACATTTGGTGTCCCATGCCTGGAAATCAGACATGGAAAAATCAGGTGACTAAGAGAGAGCCTAAGCTCTCATCTTTCAAATACATTTTTCTGTCTTTTTCTGGATATGGAAAATGCTTTGAGAAGTGGCTAAATAATCTAAAGGCAAAAATTAATGTTGCTGCTGTTCAAATCCTTTTCTTTGTTTTAGTCCCTTCATGATTTTTGAGAGCTTAGGGTCGGCTGGGCTCTGCGGACAGGGAAGCAGTAGCCCCAGGAGGTGCTGCAGTGCTGGGCAAAGCACCAGGGCACCTTGGGGACACTGGGGCACAATCAAAGCTCTGCCCCTTCTGCTTGTGCCCAAGTGGTGCCAGCAACCCAGCAGTGCTGGTCCTGTCCTGTCTTGGCCGCAGGATGTGGCGCACAATCCGCAGCAAAAACTCCTTGAACTTGTCTGAAAGAGTGTGGATTTTCTTCTTATGGCAGGAAAAAAAAGTGAGGAGTAAGAACTGAATGTGACCCATTAAAAATTTCCTGGGAGAGTGAACATTTTACTTGGTTTCCAAAGGTAACAGTGGTACTGAGAAAGCCCGAAGGTATCTCTTTTTCTGTAACATCTGTTTTGAGTAAGCCCTTGAGCATGGGACTAATTGTGTGTGTGTGTGTGCATGGTCTTAATGTATGCTAGTAGTTCATCAGGCCGAGCAGTCCTGCTGGTGCCTCTGCCGCGTGCGGAGCCGCGAGGGCAGGTTGGCCCCCACTTCTGTTCTTGTGACCCGGAGTCTGGCTGCACGGAGCTTCCCTCCCAACAAGCTGTTGTGTTCTCACCCTCATTAATGTGCCTGTGCTGGCAACCACTTTTGCCCAGATTTCTTGCTCAAGAGGGGAAAGATGTGCGAAAACATCCTATATTTGGTTCAGAAAACTGCTTCTGATTTTTTTGGGGCTATGAATAATGAAAATTATCATAGGAAATAATTCAGATTCCTATCAGGAAAAGTGCAGATCTGTATTAAAAGCTCATTCATTAAAGGGGGAACTCAGAGGAAATGGGCTGCTTGTGGTGAGAATGGCTGACTAACAGTTGGTGTGTCGTGATGGGGGTTTGTAATGCCCCCCTTTTACACTTTGCAGAAGGGAATTCTGCTGGAGTATGACCTGCAGGAAGCTGGCACAGTCCGCCCTTGCCAGATTTACTTAACCAACGCCAGTCTGCCTGCATTTCCATACATGCATTTTGTAATTGAGATTTTTGCATGGTTTGCTAAGCATTAAAATGGTGAAAAGTTGCCCAGACAAGAGCATGATCTTGGGAGAGCCAAACTAGCCTGGTTTCAAAGGCGTTCAGCACCGCACGTCCTGCGGGGCTGTGCCATGCTGGTGGCACACGAGGAGGACACTGGCTGCGAAGAGCTCCCTGCAGCGGCTCCCATCCGCATTCCTTGCTGATGCCCACGTGTGCTTCCTCTGCAGGACCAAAGCCCTTGTCCTGGAGCTGCTGGCCGCGGTCTGCCTGGTCCGAGGAGGGCACGAGATCATCCTCTCAGCGTTCGATAACTTCAAGGAGGTTCGTTGCTTTGCTTCATTGGAATTTAAGGAGCCTTTCTGCTCTTCTCTAAAGTGTGGCTGGCTGCAGCTTTTTCATCCAGCTAAACTTTTTTAAGTGAGGAGACCTGCAGGGTTTCCGTGAACTACTTGCAGCTGCAAGGAAGCAGATGGTCCTTCCAGGATCTGATTAAATGGTAATTTATCTGGGGATGAGCCCTTGGGAAGGTGTTCTCTCCTGCTAATGCTGTGGTCAATGTGATAATTAGTTTGCAGAGATAAGAGGGGGAGAAGCAGGCTTGGATGATGGTATGAGGTTGGGGGGACTTCAGCAGTTCTTATGCCACCTCTCTGTGCAGGAATGGGTCTTGACCAGGTGGCTCCAGGCTGTAAATCATCCCCTTTCCACTGTGTTGGTCGTACAGTCTCTCTTGAGTGGAAAATGGAGATTTTTTTTTTTTTTTTTGGAGGGGGAGCGGGGGAGGGCTGTCAGTGGTTCTTCTGTTTCTAGATGCTTTTCTGTATTCTTAGCGGGGAGAAACAGGAGTCTGGCTTGGATCTGCCACTTTCCAGACCACAAGCTCTTGGCCCTTTTGTTTACTGTTAGGTGGATATTTGTCAGCAGGTTACGGAATCAGGTCTCTGTGATTAAAACATGGACTAAGCTGAAGTTAATACGCGTTTTCCCAGGTCAGAACTCTGTGTCCTATACTCCAGGTATTGCCTGGTTAACAGGGTCTGCAGACTTTGTGTGAGTGTTTAGAAATACCAGTGTGGGAATGAAGTCCTGGAAAGCTGCTCTTCTGGTTTGTTTTGAACATGGCAGAGGTGTGTGGCTGCATCATCAAAGAAGAGCATCTAGTCTTGCCAGGTCTAGAGCCATTCAGCTTCATGAGTCCCAGGGCAATGGCGTAAACACGTAGCTCATTTTCCTTGATGCCACATTGGGATAAGTGGGTTAATGCAGATGGTTGGCAAGCCAAGCTGTTAACTTTTCTGCTTTTTGTGTTTTGGGAATTCTCTGTGATGAAGAGATATGAATCTCCCTGATTTACATCCGCTGTAAATATCTGTATGCAGCTCCCGACACCCCAGCCGGGCTTTGTGTGAGATCAGGCTGGGCTCAGAGGGGACAGGACCTGCAGCCCTGTGGTGCGGAGCTGGGATGAGTTTCTGTTTCCTCCTGTCCTTTATTCCTTAGCAGCAGTGGCAAGTTCCCCATGTCCCATCCCTGGTTGCATCTCTGTCAAGAGAGGGGAGAGTGGACATGCTTACAAAAAGGTTTGTTTGGAAGAGCCAGCAGTAACATCTGAGTTCTTTCAATGGGAAAAAACATCATGTTCATGCTAAGTGCAATATTACTGTTCCAGTTTTAAGTTCTCCGTGGCTTGTTACTACCTTGTAATAGAAAAAATGTGGCTCATTAGCGAGGACACTAATAGGGATTACGGATAATTTTGACAGGTGACTGCAATAAAAACGCCACTCGTAGCAGTCCATAAAGGCAGCTAAATAAAACTCTGTTTATGGCCTGGGGAAGCGCAAGGTTGCATTTGCCACTTTTTCTGCCTAACCTCCCTGGGAAGGGCTTTGCTCCCTCCTTGCCCTTCAAGTCCTCTCCTTCCTCTTGTGCCAAAATTTAAAATACGCATGCAGCACGGTGGCTTTGCCCCCCGTAACTGATTATGTTTTTGCTGCTGATTTCTGGTTTCTGCAGCGCTTTCTCCCAGTGCGCGCGGGGCTGGCGGTGGCAGTGTCTTGAGCGCAGTGGGAGGCGCACGGCTCTGTCGCCCAGGCTGCCCGCGCTCCGCTCGCGCGCATGTTCGGGTGGATCTGGCTTGTTGGAGCACATCCTGCTGCTCTGTCTCCTTGCCAGCAAATAACTTCAAAAGAAACCTCAACTGCAGGCTAACATGCTGTAATGAAGTCAGCAGGGAAAACAGGGTATTTCAGACCAAATTCTGCTTGCATTTGTATCAGGATGAACATGAAGTATTTGATGAGGCTTTGAGCTTTACCCTTATGCATACGAGAATGGAATTTGGTTCTCAGGCTTTGACTGCGCGGGAGAGTCGCGGCGGATCTGCATCTGCTTGGCAATTCTGATCAAAAATGACTTTTTGCTTGAAAATGATTTTAAAGGTCAATTCTGCTCTGGCTGGGGTCAGCACATCCAAATGGAGGATGTTTCTCTTCTTAAGCTGTCTGTCAAAAATTATTCTTGTCCCCTTGTTTCCTGTGCAGTGCCTGACTTGTGCATGAGCACAAGACGGGCACTTCTTGGCCACTAGCTCTGTATCCCAGGTGCCCGGGGGAATGCGGTAGGGCTGAAGCTCTACCAGCCTCTGCTCCACTGAGGGGACCAGGAATGTGTGGTTTTTTTTTGTTTTTTTTTTTCTTTTCTTTTCAAGCAATTCTTTCCTCACCTTGCTGAAGATGACATGAAAATGACTGGTTTTGAGTGTATTTCAAAGCACTAAACTAAGAGGTTCAGAGGCAACATCAGAAATCCACACTGAGTTCTTAGCTAATCTCCGTTTAAAATCCAGGAGAATTTGGTAATGACTAAATATCTCCAAGGAAGGACCTGAAGATTCTACCGAGCTCAAATTTGGGCTCAGTGTGCATAAGAGGAGAATTAACATAGATCCAAACTGAGGAGGTGAAAAGATTGCCTGGATCTGCCGTGGGCTGAAATGCCACCCAGAAAAGGTTCCTGCTTTCTGCAGGAAGCTCCGAGGGGACGAATGTCCAGCGTGGCCGTGAGTTGTTTGTTGTTTAAACACAGTCAAGCAAGGAGCTCAGCAAGGCTGGTGCGTGCCGGTGTATTTCGCTGGGAATTAAATTTAATGTTTAGAAATAAAAATAGAAGTAAGCTGCTTTTCCTCCAGTGAATCACATCTTTCAAGAGAGCATCTCGTCCTGCTCCAAGGCAAGGACAGACCAGGAGGAAGAGCAAAAGCTGCCCAGGAAGTGGTTTTTTCACCCATCTTAACTCAGAGTCATGCCTCACTGTGTCACTAGCGAGGGACAGCACCGAGAACAGCGTTCCAGTGCTGCTCTTACAGTCTCTCTGATAACTCTGTACAGGAAACAACTGTTTGCAAGTGCTAGAAAAAATCAATAGATTTGCTGCCTTTTCTACTAGAACAGTGCCTTAATCCTGCTGGTAGAGAAGTAAAAGGTATTTTAATGTAGCAAACATGACATAACTGCTTATTTAACCAGGGACTGTGGGAACATTGCTGTCTTGTCCCTGAGCACAGTGCAGAGGGCGGCAGGGACAAGGTGGCCCTGTGGAGCGCCGAGCGCTGCCGCCTGGGACCGGCCTGCTCAGCAGTGGTGAAGGTGCTGCAGGAGGAGGAAGCGGCTTAAAATAACCCCTGTGCAACTCGTGATCCGATGATCATTATAACAGTTGCACCGACAGAAAATTTCCTGTATTGCAAAGCCTTTGCTAACTTTTGCATATTTTAGATTTAGTCGTTAAAATAATTATTTTTCCTGACTTGAGCTCTCTGCCTTTGCCGTCTCAGTCAATGCGTACCTCCAGGGTAAGTGCAGACAAAACGATTGCAGGCATTTTCTGCATGGGCTCTGAGAGCATCAGCCTTTAGCTGCGTCAAGGCACAAGATGCGTTTTGCAGGTTGGTGAGCTGATGTCTCTTAATGCCTTTTCTTTGAACACATGTTTCTAGCTCAAGGCTGTCACCCTCCTTCCTGTCCTTTGAGTGAATAAAGAGACTGTAGACCTAGTTGCAGTGGCCATGTACGGGCAACCTTGTAGTGAAAACTTTTTTTTTTTTACGTTGCCTTTCTGGAGCTTCTTACTGCAGCCATGTCCCAAGAACAGGAACAACTCCAGGGTTGTCTTATTTGAACTTTGCTCCTGGGTGGTCCAGATGTGAACCATGTGACCCGAAGGCATTGCTAGGTGGATATGCACATAACTGTCACCAAATTTTTCATAAATTGCTTCCCTGCTTCCTTATGGGGTTGTGTTGGACCTCTGTCATGGATCTCTGAGGGGCTTACCTTGTTAGCATCCAAGGTCTTTTGAAAGAGAAGTCCTTCAGGGTGGCTTTCCGTAAAGCCAGATTGTTCTTCTGGAATGACATGGACTTAAAGCAACCTAAAAAAATTTTCACAACCTGAGCAGAGACAGAGTTTGTTATAGCTGTTGTAGCCCGGTCAGTCTTTCTTCATACATTGAATAATGCTAATAAAAGAACTATCAGTCTTTCTTAGTAGCAACCAGCCTTTCAATGTAACTGACAGACCTTGGAAATGTATTGAAATTAAAATGGCAACATATGGTTTTATGTGGTGGGATTTGGTTTCAGCATTTGACTTGGATTTTGGCCAATCTTCAGGCTTTGTCTCTAGTTTCACTCTCTTTAATCTTCCAGGGTAAATTATATCGCTTTATGAAAGTCCCTGTCTCATGAAACGCATGTGCTGCAGCCCTGACTCGTCTGAGGACAGGGTGAGGTATCCCCAGGGCCACCGGAGCCGCAGGACACCGCTCCCGCCATGTCCTCTGCTCCATTCCAGCTACTGCGGGGGCTTGTGCCCTGCCTTGGCAATGGGCTGCTGGGGTTGTAGTTCTTAGGGTTGCTCCTTAATTTAATTAGTCAGCCATAATTGAATTAGTCTACCATAAATAGCTTATGGTTGTTTATGTCAGCTTTTTCCATCCATGTGGAACCACTTACATAACATTTTCCCAGAAATCAGTCCTTCTGACTGCTGTTGAGTGATTGTACACACCACGGGGATGTTTATTTCCATAATACATGGTCTTGTCCAGCTTCAGTTTTTCTGAAATGGGAGCAGGAGAGCCACTCTAGGTAGCCTCGAGTTCAGGTGAACCTGTTTTAATTTTGGTATATTAACTCTGTCCGCTTTGCGGAGAGGGGAGAGCAGGGGGAGCATAAGAACTCGCAGTTGGTTGAACTGGAACGTTGTCCCATTCACTGTAGAGCAAAGAAGAGGCTCGGAGCCTGACCGCACGGAAGCAGACTGGGGTGCAAGGCACAGAGAAGGCTGTTTTGGTTTGAGCAGGAACTGGGTTAGACCCAGCATAAGCTTCTGAAATCAAATTATTTTGGCTGGCAGCTGCTGTCTTTGATTCTTACAGTGCAAATAAGTCCCTGAATTTCTGGAATACTGGAAGAGTCCAGTATTCTCCTCGGCTCTTCCTGATAGGAGTCAGCTTCTTCACAGCCATGCGTTTCCCTGCCTCCTGAATTGCATGTTGTTCCTGAATGGAGACGGACGCATCCCGGAGGAGACAGATACCTGGGACGTGACACGCAGACAGGGCACGTGGCTGCTCTTGAGGGACCCTCTATAAGCAGGTCCTGGGGGCGCTCGGGATGAGTGCGCAGAGGCGCTCAGGTGGGTGCGCAGGCTCCGAGCTTTAGCTTTGCACCGTGAAGCTGGTCCTGATCCACACACAGAACGCGGGAGAGCAGAGCAGGGCAGGGCGCTGGTGCTCTGGTCCATGTGGAGATGCTCTGTCCCACTCACAGTGCGCGCAATCTGTCCCTTGCTCTTTAACGTGCACTTGGGAAACTAGATAGTTAGGCCACAATGCTCGTGATGCATTTTTCCAAGTGCATTTGGGGTTTGACTGTGGCACTTGGTGGCTTTGGAGAGCTGCATTATCAGTGAGGTGGGTTCTCCTGCCACTCCTGCAAGGCACAGCGTGCTGCTGGGCTGGAGCAGCAACTCACTGCTTGGCTGCCGGTTAGAAACACTAAGGAGCTGCTTTAGACACCAGCTCGGCATGCACAGTGCAGTGCTCTTGCCTCACGGAAGGCTTTTTGGAAGTTACTCCTAAAGAAAGTGCTGAGAAGAGACTGAAGATCTGGAACGTGAAGGCCCAGTCCTTCTCATGGCCCAGGGACTCCTCCTCTGCCAAGAAACGAGCCCAGGTGTATTCTCTTCTGTGCATCCATTAGGCTTATCTGGAAGTGTTCTGCACATTTAAAAGCACTTTTGATGGGTTGCTGCATGTGACTGGCTGTGCTCAGCTTCCTGAGGTGCTGCAGTGGCTGTGCAGAGCCCAGGAGCATCCTCCTGGCAGGGGTACCAAGCAGCCCAGCACAACCATGTCAGTGACCTCCTGCAGAGATCCAGTGACAGAATTCCCATGGATGACAGGTGCTGACCACAAATAGCTGGATAATAACCCAGCTGTGGCAGTTCTGCAAGGCAGTGGTAGAAGATGTATCACACACCACACCGGGCACTGTTCAGTGCTAACAAGAGGCAGCAGAAAGCCTGGCTTGCCCAGCTGCAAGTGAGTCTGATGATCCCACCAGGTCCCATGGAACTCTATGGAAAAAACCCTGCAGACCTAAGTGGGGGTGGCTTAGAGCCTTACTCTTGGTGTGGTACTGTAAGATAGATGCAGTTAAAAATAGAAGGCTAATGAGAACACAGCGGTAAACTTTCTTTGGCTTTTGAGGAGTATCTGAAAACTTGAATTGAGGTCTCATGGTGGGAAACAGCGTAAAAACATATACAAAGAGCAGAAGCCTGTCCCAAAGAGACTGCTTTCTGCCTCAAAAGAGCCCTCTGCTCCTACAGGTGCTCAGTTGTGTCCTGAGCTGATTCCGGTGCCGCCAGGCCGGCTCCGGAGGGCAGCGGCAGCGCCTGCCCTGTCCAGGCTGCGGACCTTGATGCAGGGTGTGACTGTGCGGCTCCTTCTGGCCCTGGCCCAAGGTCCCCGCACATTGCGTGGGGCCTGAGGGCCCTCCGTGTCAGCTGGCGCGGCACGCGAGCTGGAAACAGGAGCCTGCTGGAGCAGGAAGGGTTCAATGAGGAGAGGGGACTGCTGAGGAGCTGGAGGTGGCAGTCTGGGATTTAATGCTTCAGGCCTGACAGGTTTCCCTGCTGTGTAGCATGTGGCCACACTTCCCACGCACTCCACGTTTGCACTCACTTTCCAGCTTATGTGATGTTTTGGTGTGGATTGCTCTAGGTTGTTCATACACTGAGAAATTGGGACTGAAATGGAGAGGGGTGGGAAGTTCTGAGGTTTCAGCACCGCACTGCAGTGCCCTGGACTCTACTTGCTGCCTCGGGCACTCGCTCTTCCTGCCGGTAGCCCAGGATTGCCCCGTGGAAACACTGCTAGCAACAGTCACACTGATTTATCTCACTCTTGAGGTAGCCCATGATAATATCTTCCCCTCTCCTGTCATTTCCTTTTTTTCCTAATTATATTACAGTTGAAAATTTGTTGACTGTAAGAGATGCTGCGTTGTCCCATGGCAAAGCCTGGTGTAACCCTGTGTTTGTGTTTGTGCTGTGAGTGGACATGGAATTCAGTTTTCCAAGGGACAAAAGAGCAGATTCAACATGCAGCTGCGCCTGCCCCGTTATTCTGGTGGGACACGTGCTGCCCTGCGCTGCCTCGTGGTCAAGAGGAAGAGTGTTCCTCTCAAGCAAGGAAGCCCTGAGCAGATGAGGTGCTTTCTGGGTCTTGTAGCACTGTCTTGGGAGCGGCATTTGAACAAATGCATGGTGATTCTTTTGCAGGTCTGTGGGGAGAAGCAGCGCTTTGAGAAGCTGATGGAGCACTTCCGAAATGAGGACAATAACATTGACTTTATGGTGAGTGCTGGCTTCAGCAGCAGACTTTGTGCCACTGGGTCTGTCCCTGCTGCCTTGCACAGCATGAGCTGCATTTACTCCCCCAACCCTTAGTCTACAGTTACCACAGTGCAGTTTTTTTATATTCCAAAGTATATAATATACCCTCTATTTTTAGTGTCAGTTATTTTCAAGAAATGTTACGTACTGTGGTGAAGGTAATTGGAAAGCACGTTTCTGGTTGTGTGTTTCTCTGGGGCAGAATAGCAGTACCTGCAATATCTACATGTATTTGCAATATTCTGTACCTGTGCCAACATCCTCAAAATCACAGACAAGGAAGTGTGGGGAAGACTCATTGCAGCTGTTGTCTGTCCTTATCTGCAGATAAATATAACAGTTTTCAACACTTTTTGTTCCTCATAATGCTTATGCATGACTATTCACGAAATCCACTTCCCCTGAAGCACAAGCGAAAATAGAAGCAGAGGAAGAGCCTCACCAGCACCCACAACCGCAGACGCCAACTTGCACACTGGCAGCATGTGGAACATGGAGACTCGTGGCAGTGAGGATGAGCTAACTCAGCCCACGTTACGTACGCGGGCTGAGATGCCCTTCTGCATCTGTTTCTCCCCAGGGGATGGCAAGCTAGTGGTAGGGCCGCTTAGAAAGCTGAAAAACTGAAGTCTTGTATTTACTTGTGACTGGTAAAACACACAGGTATGGTCCCCGAAGCCTCCTACGCTGCTGATATCTTAAACTCGGCCTTTTCTGTTAAGGCCTCCTTGTGCTAAAGACATCTTTTTGACAGAAATTAAGAGTTCAGGCAGCAAGGTATGTGTTTCCATAAGGGCTTTGGACACTCTTGTTAAAGAAAAGCATTATCTTTAAGGTACTAAATGACCCACTGTGAGGGTGGGGAATGTGCGTGTGTGTGCACAGGGCCAGGCAACCGCGAGGCCTGTGCTCAACGTCAGTGTGCATGGCCTTTTTCACCCCAAAGCGTTGAAGACAGTGGTGAAACTGGCTTGAAAACAAACATTTTTCCAGGGCTTGCCCAAATACTAATAAAAATCTGCATCCTTGGGTTGCTTCCACCTACTAAGGAAAGGCTTGAATCTGTGACAAGCCCCAGGCTAGGAGAGAGAGCGAGTTCATGACAAACGATCTGGCAGATCTGCTCCTTCTGTCACCATCTGGCCCTAACTCGATCCACCCGCTGTTACAGGCAGTGTACAGCGGGTGCCGCGGGACGGGGCGCCGCGGGATGCACTCACGGGATGCTCTTGGGGTCCCGCACTGACACAGCGAGGGGGTCTGCGCCTCTCAACAGGGCAGCATTAGGAAGCACAAATCATTCATTTCTACAGGACAGGATAAAGCAGCTCCCAGAGCAAAGGCCCCAGTGTGTGAAGTTAAGGCTCGAGTAACTCAAGCAGCTGTAATGACCAAGCACAAGCACAGAGACGGTCCTGGAGGATCTTGCTTCCCCTCTGCCCTAACTGGAGAGGAAATTCCAGGAAATTCCAGGATGTAAAGACCTGGAAAAACCCAGAGCCAGTTTTGGGGCTGTGCAGACAGGGATATTGCAAGACGTGGGTTCAACCTAAGAAGTGGGGACAAGACATCACTCCTCGGGCTTCTAGGTGAACCCTTAGAGCCCAAGGGAACAGCCTGGGCCACCTGCTCCCAGCCCGTGTTCCCAGGCAGGTATGGCAGTAACCTTGAACACTCCACGTGATTTGTACTGCCGTGTCTGCAGCAGGACGCTGGTACGCCACTGAAAACCCTGCAAGCACTCCACGGGCACAAGGTGTTCTAGCTCAGAGAGTGCAAAAGCCCCTTGCAAAGCAGCCAAGAGTGGCAAACACAGGCACGCATCCCTTTGCAGTCCCTTTGCACTGCGAGAACGCTGGGCCTTTCTGTGCAGAGCAGTGTTTGGCCCTGTCTTGTGCTAACGAAAGAGCTTGTGCCTGTCGGCTCCAGGACCGCTTTCCATGGAGCCTTTCTCTTCCTGCCCCGTGCTTGGATTTGGTTGGGTTCCTATGACCTGGCCCCTTGTTCAGTTACCAAACCACAGACTTGGAAGCACTTTTCCTGCAAGCAACAAAGCGTCCTTTGTGAGAGTCCTGCATCAAGGCTTCCAGTTGCAAAATCGATCTCCCTTTTCAAGGCCCTTTCAAAGACAATGTCGTTTCCCCGCACGCGTGTGGTGTTGCAGTGTGGACTGGCACGAGTGTCTGCAAGGCAGTGCGCGGGCACCCGCAGACATTACTAAACTCTTGGAACCGCGCTCCCCTTCCGCGCCGCAGACAAGAGCCTCTTAAGCCGGAACCCAGCACAAACACCGAAAGAAGAGATGTGGAATAGCAGCTCACAGTTTCCACGCAGAGTAAACATCGTAAAATGCAGCCACTAATAGTGTGTGTCGACATAAGGTCTGCCCCAGTGGGGCCTGCTGGAGAGTGCCAGCTCCTGCATCTCCTGCTATCCAAGAGCCTTCCCCCAGGGTGATGGTGCCCCCAGGCCTCCTTGGGGCGCCCATGGGAGATGCTCACCTTGCCTGTGCTCCTTCCCACAGGTGGCCTGCATGCAGTTCATCAACATCGTGGTCCATTCTGTGGAAGACATGAACTTCAGAGTCCACCTACAGTACGAGTTTACAAAGCTGGGCCTGGATGAGTATCTGGATGTGAGTATGAGCTGGTTTTCTCTCCCATGCCCCCGGAGCCGTGGGTTCCTGGCTGGGTAAGCGTGCCCAGGGCGGAGCGAAGCGTCTCCTGTTCCGTGCTAAAAACGCGGTGCCCTTGGGTGCTGACTGCATGCCGAGGCTGGATGCCCTCTGCAGTAAGAGGAGAAGGGACCCCCAGTAAGTGGACCTGGGCACTGGGAGTGACGTTGGCAGCGCTGTCCTGCAGCAATGGAGCATGGCCCTGTCCTAAGCCCATGCCCAGGGCCCTGCGCTGCGTCAGGCCAGCTCAGAGGCTGCCACGTCCCTGCTCCTGCAGCAAGAAAACACTGCAGGGCCGGGCCGGCTATGGCCTGGAAAACTCTGCTTTGGGTTTCGCTTAGAGTCTTTTCTCCTGACAGCTAGACTTCTTCCGACCTCCTGTGGGAAAGACTCATTAAAAGAAAGCTCTTCTCTTTAAAAATAAGCTTTTCATTTTCGCTCTTTGTGTTTTTTCCCTCCCCTTCTCCTGCCGCCAGAAGCGTTTGCGTGCGGGCAGTGCTGGTGCTGACGAGGGATGGAGCTGTCTCTGCTGCTTTCTGTTCGGTTTGCTGTCTGCATGTAACGCTACTGCGCAGCAAAGGAGCCCTACTGGCCTTTGGGTGGCACAGTTAATTGTATTTCAAAGCTATGCACATTTGGTCCTCTTTATAGAAGTCTGCTTATCATTTATGATCCCTGCTAATGTTAAAATACTAAAGTGTTTTTCTAGATGATGGAAATGGCCTGAGCCCCCACCATGTTTACCATGTGCGATTCTGCTGCTTCTGCCTCTGCTGAGTGACTCTCCTCTCTTCTTGGGTTTGCAGAAACTTAAGCACACTGAGAGCGACAAGCTGCAGGTGCAAATTCAGGCCTACCTGGATAATGTTTTTGATGTGGGAGCTTTACTGGAGGATGCTGAAACCAAGAACGCTGCCTTGGAAAGAGTTGAAGAACTGGAAGAAAATATTTCTCATGTTAGTACAAAACCAAGGTCACTTTGCCTTTGAAGTCATTCGGAGGCTGCTGTTTCAGCTTGCACATTAATGTGTTGGGATTGCCAGTTTCTTTTGGGTGAGAAAAGCAGAGGCTTGGACAGGGGTAGAGCTTCTGGGGTGAGAGGATTATTTGCCTAAAAGAAGGCTCTGGATGACTGTGCTGCTCTTAATGGGGAATAATGAGGTACTTGCCCATGAAGACCTTCTGGATCTCAGGCAGGTGAACTTGCTGAGTGCTCTCTTTGTGTACCCATGTGCCGCTGTTTCCTCAGCTGGGAAATTACACTGCGGGTTTTAGTTTTGAAAAATTGCACTTCTGGTTTTCTTTATTTTTTTTTAATTGTAGACATGCTTTTAAATCAACAGCAGTGGGCATGGCTAGACACTTCTCCTTTATATGAATTAACATCATTCATGTTGGGAACAGAATGATGTCAGGTCTTGGTTTCACTGCAGTTTTTTGTAGGGACTGTGCTTTTATTAGCATACAGAAACCTTGCAAAGTCACAGTACGAACCATATTTTTGAACTTCGTATTCACATAGTTAATGGCCACACTGCTTGCTGCAATGTTTTGCTCTTAAATAATCGAATTTGCTGGGACTCGACAGGACTTTCTATGTATGTTGAGGAGCACTTTGGCCTGTGCTGCCTACCAAAGGGCTTGTGTGGCCATTCCTGTAGCACGCGAGTACCTCGATAACATCACAGAATCACTGTGGTTGCAAAAGACCTTCAAGATCATAGAGTTCAACCATAAGCCCCTCAGCACCATGTCCCTAAGTGCCTCCTTTACACATTTCTTGAACACTGCCAGGGATGGTGACTCCACCACTTCCCTGGGCAGCCTGTGCTAGTGCTTCACCACTCTCTCTGTGCAGAAATTTTTCCTAATATCTACCCTCTCCTGGTGCAACTTGAGGCCATTTGTTTTTGTCCTATGGGTAATTCTTTTGGAGAAGAGGCCACCCCCCAATTCACTGCAACCTCCTTTCAGGTAGCTGAGTAGTGGTTCCAGATGGGATCGCTTTGTGCCTTGTGCCTCTGTAAAGAGTTATGTTAAGCCTGGAAAAACTAATTTACATATAAATTACAAATTCCTGTGCAATACGGTGCAATAAGGAGAGATGATAGGCGCTCCATGCTGTAAATACAGCCCCATCGTGTGCAGCTTCTGACATTAGGGAAAGCAGGAGGAGGCTGCGGAGGCAGGAGCTGCTGTGCATGGCACCACTGCTGTCCTTGGGCAGTGGGAACTGGCGAAGGCCAAAGGAGGGTGGGCACAGGATGGATAACGTGCTCCACTTCCTTAAGTCCCATCACGAGGGGCCAAGGGAAGGGCTCGGCACCCCGGGCTGCAGTATTGCGTAGGCACCGCTGCCTTGTGCTCGTGTAGGCCCTGCTGCCTTGCAGCCTTTCCCTGCCGTACCTTCCTGGTGCAATTGCTCTCAACCAGAAAGTCTGGTTTGGCTGCCTAAAATGAAAATATTTTCCATTGTTAGAAAAGAAAATCATAAAAGGGTCATTCTGTTCCCTTATGACTAGCACAGTATAATATAAGGGGTATACTTCTAGTCTTAAAGGAAGTCACTATACCATATATGGCCGTATGAGGTGCTCTTCTGCTAAGAAAAGTGATTTAACAAAATTGTCAGTTTGCTTAGTAGGTCTGCAGCCTTAGGTGGTTAGAAACTTCATGTGCTTCTGTGGCAAATTTTTAACTACTTCGATCTCCTGATACACAGACTAGACTGGTCCCTGCAGTATTGACAGACTCTTCTGCTGTGTGTTTTGGGGGATTTCAGTCAGACTTGGTGTATGGGGAATAACGGTGTTTTGGGGACTTCATGACTCCGTGGGGGAGCGACTGTCTTGTCGGGCAGGCGCAGAGCTGCTCTTTGCTGCATTACTGCCTGCCGGTTGTGGCCGAAGGGTCACGTTTGTGGTGAGCAGCCCTTCAGCAGGGCTCCCCACAGCTGGCACCGTGTCCCAAGATCTTTGCTCTTCCCACAGACACTTCTGGATTTGGTGGAATAGCAATAATTTGTCACATATCATTGCTTCAATAAGTGGTGCAGACATTCTGGTTAAGAAAACTATTATTATTCATTATGTAATTTATTTCTCTTTGGAATGACAGTTATCTGAAAAACTCCAAGATACAGAGAATGAAGCAATGGCAAAGATTGTGGAACTGGAAAAACAGCTCATGCAAAGAAACAAAGAACTGGACGTGATTCGGGTAAGTGTGATGGTAAAGCTGTGGCTAGGTGCCACGTTTCAGCAGAGGGATCTGCAGTGCAGTTTGTGTTTAGTGGAGAGTGAATGTTTTAAATGCACTGAGCTGTTTCTGCTAGCTCTGCAACATAGACTGCAGATAGATTTTGTGTGTGCATGCAGAAAAATCCACAGTTAACTCTTCGCATGTGTGAGCAAATCAGTGAACTGGAGGGCCTTGTCCTGTCACCGAGCACTGTGGTTATTTCTGTTTGGAGTTTTGCATGTGGTGTTGGCTCTGGAGGAGAGCTAGAGATGGACTGGAGTCTTTTACAGTTAGGGATCAAGTGCTTGTGTTGATACAGTCACACTCAACCTGTTTCCCATCCACAAGCCAGATTCCTTGCTTCTTTGCATACCATTTTACTAACACAAATTTTTAATATAATATTGGCTAACTTTTTAGCCCAAGAGTTGTCTCAAAGTGTGGCTGTTTCTGGGCTTCCTTCCTCTGAATGTCTGCCCAGGATACTTGCAGGAAAAACCTCTCTCCTACGTTAGGAGCTCTCATCCTGCTCCTCTCTGTGGAGCAACAACTGCCCACAAGCAAAGCAGACAGAAAGACAGCAGGTAGCATGTGCTAAAAGTGAAAATCCAGGTAGCATACCTACACTGTATAGTTAAGATTAGCATAATGGGAGGCATTATTAAAAAAGTGATGATAAAAAATTTGTATTCCTAAGAGTGGGTGTCCGCAGATGAGATTTCCCAAAGGACTCATTACTGTTCCAGCCTTATTCCTAGCATGGGAAAATGCAAACTGAATTCTTCCTCACAAATGAGGATTTATGGTTTGCATCAGGACTTGTTGCTGGATAATGACTGGGCGCAGTGTGCAATCCCTTGTGAAGCGGTTCTTCTGTTTCTAGTATTGATATTGTGGGTTTGCCAATATAAGTGAAAAAATAACTTGTTTCTGTGGCATTCTTAGGAAATCTATAAAGATGCAAACACGCAGGTTCATACACTGAGAAAAATGGTCAAAGAAAAAGAGGAAGCCATCCAGCGGCAGTCAACGCTGGAGAAAAAGATCCATGAACTGGAGAAGCAGGGGACCATTAAAATCCAGAAGAAAGGTGATGGGGACATCTCCATTCTCCCTGTGGCTCTGGCTTCAAGCATGTTGCCAGCAGGGTTGGACGCCGTGACTGGCACCTGTGCTGGAGCCAGCGCTGGAGCTGCATCATCGGTACCGTTGCCGCCACCTCCACCACCTCTGCCAGCCTCAACAGCAGCGCCTGAGGCAGGTGAGGAGTGTTCTGGTGGCATGTGAGCCGCAGGGAGCTGGCAGCAGTGCTCGTGGTGCCCGCGCTCAGTGGCGCTGCCCTTGAGCTGAGAAAACCCTGTGGATGGTCTGCGGCAGCGATGCAGATTGGCAAAAGGAGCCATCGGGCCTCAGCGTTACACATGCGTGGGATGAGTCTAGGGTGGGTCATGGACCCAGTTTGGCCTCACGAGTGGGTTGTGAATGTGGATACAGAAAATGGAGCCGTTTCTGTGGACGCCAATGGGCGGATCGGCGCCCTTTGCTCAGGGGCAGTGATCCTGTTCCAGCACAGGCTGTCTGGGCATCCCTTCACCCGCGCAGCCTGTTGCTTCCTACCCCGACTCACTCTGTGGTTGCTGAGTGGTTCTCAGGGATGTGCTCTGGTAAAACCTCTTCTCCCTCCATTTCACAGTGCAAAACGGTCCCGTGCCGGCGCCGATGCCACCTCCTCCGCCGCCTCCCCCGCCGCCGCCACCACCGCCTCTCCCGGGCCCGGCCCTGGAGGCAGCTCCCGCAGTGCCGCCGCCGCCGTCAGCTCCCCCCTTGCCGGGAACCTCCCCCACAGTGGTTTTCAACTCAGGACTTGCAGGTAAAATGGCTCACGTGTCCCCCTGGCACAGGGCATGTTGGTTGTGCGCGGAAGCAGGGACAAGGTGAGGACACGGCATGTGCCTGGAGGCCACAACCTGAGATGGGACTCTTCTTCACGCCGTTATCTCATACACAGAGGGAGTTGAAAAATGAAAGTGCATTTATCAAATAACTGGTTTAAGTTTGATCCTTAGGAGAGATGTCTTCTTCAGTGAAACTGAAGCCTTTTCCAGAAATATTTTTCTAACGTGATCATTTATGGCTTTAAACAAAAGAAGAAAGTAGCTTTGAACCCCCCCGCAAAGTTTCATGGGTTTGAATTCTTTTGAGAATAAGATGAAGAAATATCTGGACAAGGAATGGCAAACTTCTTGTTCTAATTTTTTTTGGAATTTCCTCACCAGCTTTAATCGTATTTCAGTGCACTCTTTGTCACAGCCCGAGTACCTTGGGCAGCAAGTGAGTGTTAATTGGCATCACACCCCTTGTCCCACGAGCTGTTCAAGAGCCTGTCCTGAGCTCAGGAATAGAGACCGAGGAGCTCTGATTAGCAGTGCTTCTGAAAAGCAGTTAGATGCTTCTCTGATAGGGAAAACCGCGAAAGCAATGGTGAGAGGGGTGTGTTAACAAAAAAGGACAAAAGCGCAGAGAGAGTTGAGGTTCATGGTTATTGCTAAAAATAGTACCCTGGCTGTGTGGTCCCAGGCTGCAGTGCTCGTTTGGGGATATACCTGCATAGGAGGCACCCTTCCCGGGGCAGTGGGATGAGACTGGAATCGTGAATGATGCTGCTCTAACCTTCACTAACATTTTCTTCCCTTGTTCTTCCTGCTTCCCGGGAAGATGGGCCCATCAAGCTCTTCTGTAGGTTCCTCCCTGCTAAGTATCTAGCTCCCCGCCGTGTTCCCCTCGTGCCTGTGCTGGGGCCCTCCGGTTTGCGCGGGCAGTGGGGGGCACATGGGGCGCACGAGTGGGTGGGCAGGGCCCTGTCGGCTCCGTGCACAGTCGGGCCAGGGCAGCAGCAAGGGGCAGCAAAGCAGTTCAGCAAGTTGCTCATGTGCGTCCTTTCCCTTGAGCCTTCTTAGATGGGCGACTCACTCAAAACCAGGTCGTTTCTGAGCAGCCAGAGGTGCCCTCTGCGCTGCAGCCTGGTCGCCCTGTCCCCACGACAGGGAAGGGGATTTTTGCAATATCTAGATTAGCTGCAGCAGGAGCTGGGCACATGTGCACTTACCTCCCTTTCCTCTCCTTAAATAATGCAGGAAGAGCTAATAAGCAGGCCCAGTGTTTGCAGTAACTGAAAATGTTTTTTCATGAGTGTTTGCACCATGGAAAAAAATATTTATTTTCATATGTTAAAAAATATTCTGGAGTAACCACCTTTTACCAACACAGAGTGAAGCTGTGGTTAGTTTGGCTTCACAGAAACTGGTTTCTGGTGTGTGTCTCCCAGCTGGACAGCAAATGCTCAAAACACGCAGACTGCAGTTTCACTGTGTTCCCTGGAATGCACTTACAGCTCCTTGTTGCAAGCAAGTGCTCTTGCCAGTAATTTATTCTTTAGAAGTCCCTGCAAAATGAGTACGAGCCCGAAAGGCACAAGAACATGTGAGTGAATTCTTGGTTTGAAAACTGAATGAGGAAGTGAGAGAAACGTGCTCAGCATTTTCCCACTCCTGTGTGCAAGCAGGGGATGTTCCCTGAAATGATGCTCTCTGCCCTGCAAAAGCAGTGCACAGAATCCCTGGGGAAGGTAAAATGAGTATTTGCTCAAGTGCTTTGCAGCGGGGGAAACTGGCCATCATCTGAACTGTTCTGCATCTGCACAGAATGCCAAACAATTAGCAAGGTGCCTCTAGCTGCAGGCGGGGTGGGCAGGATGCAGGAGCTCTGTTGTGGAGCAAGCAGTAATTGCAACAAGTTGGATGCAAACCTTCCTTGGCTGCGGACAGAGGTACCCTGCAGTGCTGTGAGTGGGGGTCCAGGCGTCCGGACTGGCCCAGGGGGTCTCAGGGTGCTCCCTCAGCGAGAGAAGGAGCAGGGCTGCCCTGGTGCGGTTTGCAGGCAGCAGCATTGGAGAAGAAAACCCAGGGTTTGTTTCTGTTTCCTGCTTGCAGCCTGGAAAGAAGTAGTTACTTTTAAAGCGCTTCTGGAGTAACTCATTTATTGATCGCATTAATGAACGTCCCAGTTTTGTAGCAGATGACTTTGCATGCGGTGTGAGAGCTGCCATACAGAGATGACTCTCATACTTTCCAGATCAGTGAGAAATGGGAAGGGGGAAAGGTCTTTTCCTTGCTCCGGCCTCCGCTGTTGCTCTGTTCCCTTGGCAGTGCCAATAGTCAGTCCTGGGCCTCTGCAGACCCTCTCTGCTCTTCGCCTGTCCGTCCTGGGCAGCCAGGTCTTTGCAGAGCCGCAATCCAGCTCTGGCCGTTCTTGCTTCAGTGCTGAAATGCTGCTGGAAAGCTGCATCCGGGTGCCCCGGGGGCTTTTCAGGCATCAGGGCGCTCGTCACGTCCTTCCCTCTCCTGTCTTTAGCTGTGAAAATAAAGAAGCCCATCAAGACCAAGTTCCGCATGCCCGTCTTCAACTGGGTTGCGCTCAAGCCCAACCAAATCAACGGTACGGTCTTCAATGAGATCGATGACGAGAGGATCCTGGAGGTAGGAGGGCTGCGCTTTGCAACATGGCGTGGCAAGCTTGACGTCGCTCCTGGGCTGGGCGGTCAGTGCAATGCCTCTTGCAATGGGTGCATTGTCTCCTTCTCTTCTTAGGACTTAAATGTGGATGAATTTGAAGAAATATTCAAAACAAAAGCTCAAGGGCCAGCCATTGATCTTACTTCAAGCAAGCAAAAGATAACACAGAAAGGGTCAAACAAAGTCACGTTGCTGGATGCCAACCGGGCCAAAAATCTTGCCATTACATTAAGGAAAGCTGGAAAGACAGCAGATGAAATATGCAAAGCTATTCATGTGTAAGTAAAGCACTTGTCAGCAAAGGAATTATATTTAAGATTTACTCTGGTTTTTGGTAAGTGGAATGATTTTGAATTGGCAGTTGATATAAATGTTTTTGCAGTTGGAAAAAACCCAAGTGTAAGGATGGAACTGCTCTGAGCGCCCACAAATCAGATTCCCTGGTACTAAATGTGTTGACTTGCAGTTTTATGTCACTGTATCACTATAGGGGCTAAACAAATTAGCACTTCTTTTATTAGAGCAACTAATTCATATTTATCCGCAGTGTGGGATTGTGTACGGCAGCTCTGATTATATTTACACAGTACTTTCTGTTACAATGAACACTTAAAAGTCAGGAATAGGCAACTATTATAGTTTACTGCACGAAGTGCAAGTTTAATCCAAGCGCAATGAAGGGGTTTTGCGTGGAATTAGGTCTATGCAATGACCCTCAGTGCCAGACACGAATGTGATGCAGGTGGACACGCGATGCAGGTGCAGGGCGCCGTTCTGCCAGTTCACATCCCACTGGCCGGGTTTTATCTACTTTAATCTTTGGGACCTGGTGACACAGCTCATCACTCATCTGCTGTAGTGGTTCTTGGGACAGAGTATGAATGTTCCTGCTCGTTAGAGCTCCACCTAAATTAGTTCAGAAGAGTTAGTAGCCGTGGCCTGATTCTGTTACTTTGGTTACCAGAACAACATCTGTTACTTCACAGCACGAGAATATCTCGAAAATGTGGATTTTAGCACAGAGATTACGTTTAGCCTGGTGGGGAGGGTGACGCCAAGCTGCTGCCGGATTGCTGCAGGTCCAGCTGCTGGGGTTACAGGAATCTGGCCCAGTTAAATAAAAGCTTGCTCCCCGGCTCAACAAGGTGGGGACAAACGGCCCTTGCTGGGCTCTGCAGGCTACAGCTCCATCCCTGGCATCATTAGGCAGTGGTGGCTTCTACTTGGTCCTTTACTGCTTGTGCTCATAGCACCGCTCTTTCTGGTTTGCTCTCTCTCAGGTTTGACCTGAAAACACTGCCAGTGGATTTCGTTGAGTGCCTGATGCGGTTCCTGCCCACTGAGAACGAGGTGAAAGTGCTACGGCTCTACGAGCGGGAGCGGAAGCCCATCGAGAACCTGTCTGACGAGGACCGCTTCATGATGCAGTTCAGCAAGATCGAGAGGCTCATGCAGAAGATGACCATCATGGCCTTCATAGGCAACTTCGCTGAAAGCATCCAGATGCTGACGCCCGTGAGTGAGACACACCCTCGTGACGTGCCAGGCATGGTGGCGTTCGGGCTTCCTTGTCAGACTTTGCAGCCTGCACAGCAGGCCCAGCCTGTGTGGGGCAGAGCCTCGCAGGACACCCTGATGGTGTCGTCCAGGCAATGACGTTCTTATGGAGACAGACCAAGAAACAATTATACTAAAGGAAAGCAGCCCTCCTAGCTGCTTTTTCTCATGCATACTTAGGCCTCACTGAATACCCTAAATCAGGCTAGAGGCCCAGGGATGTATGACAAAGATGTTGTGACAAAGAAGTTATTCCAAATGATTCTGTTGCTCTCTGTCACTTGAGGGATTTGCAGGTGGCTTCTCTGTGAGTTAAGTGGCTATTTTCCAAAGCTCCATATCCCATGCAGTGCCTGCTGTGTGTGCGTTCCTGGGGACTCAGGTGTTGCACGTGGGGCAGCTTGTACCTCAGAGCTCCCTCTTGTCCTGCTGCTTTAGCCTTGTAGAAGTTTAAAACTGATTTAAATGAAAATGTAGTTGTTTGTGCCGTCAGGGAAAATGGCTATCAGTGCTGTTCTCTGAGGCCTTTGAAGTGTGTCTGCTTCACTCTGATCCATCTTTCACAGTCACAAGGGTTGAAATGTAAATGCAATTTTACTCAACAACTTCTGAGCGTGGTAAATCTGCCCTGCAAATGAATTATTTGGAATCCTGGTGTGTTAGGACAGGATAACATTGCTGCCAGGGCCAGCTGAGTAGATCAGAAAGCAGAGCTCTTTGCAGAATATCAGCATTCAGAATTTGATTTTACACTTGAGCTTGGCGCATTAACGAGATCTCTTTCTGTGTTTACCTGTAGCAACTTCATGCAATAATAGCTGCGTCTGTCTCGATAAAGTCATCCCAAAAGCTTAAGAAAATACTGGAGGTAGGTCTGGCTTTAGTTATATTGCATGGCTTGAAAAAAAAATCACCAGCTCATCCCCTTTCACGTACTGAAACCGTACCTGGGTGCTTACGTGGAAGCTCTGCTGCAGGATGTCGAAAGCTCACGCGCTCACGCTGACCATTAACGCTCTGCTCCATTTTGTGACGGCAGATAATCCTGGCCCTGGGTAACTACATGAACAGCAGTAAGCGAGGAGCTGTTTATGGGTTCAAGCTGCAGAGCCTGGACCTGGTGAGTGCGGGACCGCGGGATGCGCTTGCCCCTCGTGGGCACAGGGACCAGGACGCCCTGCGAGCTCTCTGCCTTTGTGCCCACAGCTCTTGGAAACCAAGTCAACAGACCGAAAGCAGACGCTGTTGCACTACATTTCTAACGTCGTCAAGGAGAAGTACCAGCACGTGTCCCTCTTCTACAACGAGCTCCATTATGTGGAGAAGGCAGCCGCAGGTACCGTGGGCCGCGTCGTGGTTACGGCCCCGGCACAGTGCGTGTGTCCTGGGTGCCTTGTCCCTCAATCCGGCCAGAAAGAGAGACTGATGGTTTAAGTAGGGGTAGCAACTTGGCCTGCAGTGAAGCCAGGGCAGGAAAAGGGGCAGCGTTCCTTGGGTCAGCAGGCTGCTGGGAGTAATGCTGGGCCGGGGGGTCACTCCTGCAGCAGGCTGCTGCAGAGGGGACTCTGCAAGGCAGCGTTGATGGTGCCGGGGGTGCAGCGTGAGGAATGTCCCCGTGCGCCAATGTGCACGAGAGCACGGAGCTGGGGACGGCTCCTCATACGGCAGGAACGGTGCAGCGCTTCCCTTTGTCTCCCAGTGTCTCTGGAAAACGTCCTCCTGGATGTGAAGGAGCTTCAGAGAGGCCTGGACCTGACAAAGCGGGAATACACCATGCACGACCACAACACAATGCTGAAGGAGTTCATTCAGAACAACGAAGGAAAACTAAAGAAACTGCAGGACGATGCAAAAATAGCCCAGGTGTGTTTTGGTTCTCCGTGTCTGGTAAGGGGCTTTCAACAAGCGAGAGCAGCAGCTCTGTGCCAGAGGCTGCTTTGTGCCAGAGCCGATGCTAGCCCTAGCAGCCGTGCGTTGGACGAGGGCACAGCAAATCCTCAGGGATGAAATACTGCATTGCTTGTGGGGCAAGATTTGTGTGCCTGACAGGCTACAAAGA
>JAUBNY010000082.1:1176322-1209395 GCA_032275445.1 Crypturellus soui | reverse complement strand
GGGCACAGCAAATCCTCAGGGATGAAATACTGCATTGCTTGTGGGGCAAGATTTGTGTGCCTGACAGGCTACAAAGACCCTGTTCCTCAGTACTACCCCTCACACACACTGATCCCCCTCACAGTGAGACCGAGAGTGGGTCTCTGCTCGCACTGGGGTTTTCCTGGTGCAGGTTCGTCCCCCAGGAGCACCCCTGGTTGCTCTCCCCAGACACGTGTCGGTGTCCGGCGCAGTGGCACAAGCCCTCGGCTCCCCTTGGAGGATTGTGAGGCGGGAGCGGGCCTCAGAGCCCTTCAGCTGCGTGCGCACATCGAGACCCTCGACAGCCGCTTCTGTGGTGACGGCAGGGACTTTGTCTTGACATAACAGCCCCTCTGTGCTTCTTGCAGGATGCCTTCGATGATGCTGTGAAATACTTCGGGGAAAATCCCAAGACAACGCCCCCCTCGGTCTTTTTCCCAGTGTTTGTCCGGTTTGTGAAAGCCTACAAGGTGAATGCAGACATCTCAGGCAGGGCTGGGCAGTGTGAGACCCCGCGGCTGGACCCCGCCAGTCCTGGCAGCATGAGTGCCCGCACAGAGATTGTTCTGGGGACTCAAAGACCCTGTGAAAAGACCCTGGGAGGCTGTGGCATCTGCAGAGCTCTGACCTGCAGGAGAATTTATCTTTTGCATGTGCTTTGGTGGTTGGGAGAGGATGGATAATAGGACTTAGGAAGTCTCTCCCAGCTCTGCTTTTTCAAAGTCTGTTTGGAGGGAGTTTGTGTTGCTCTACTCCAGACTTGCTTCCTTGGAAAGCCTGGCAGTAGCAGGAGATAGTGTTACTTATTTATAATGTTCGGAACCCCTGTGTCCACAGAGTTGAAGATATAACCCCTTTTTTTTTTGTGATAAACAGCAAGCAGAAGAAGAGAATGAGTTGAGAAAAAAGCAGGAACAGGCCTTAATGGAAAAACTTATGGAACAAGAAGCACTGATGGAGCAACAGGACCAAAAGGTACAAAACTGTTTTGGCATGAGCCCTCACATTGAACCCCAACTCTTTCCTGATTATCAGAAATACCCAGCTCGGTGTAAGAACTTAGAACTTCAGAATTTAGTTGCACACAAGTACAGGCTCTGCAAGTTTTCTTCTTATGGAGGGAAAAAAACCCAAGTCTTCAAATAGGCAGCCCATGCTCTCGATCTGTCAGGTCTGACAGGGGAGCGTGTGGGTCTGCTACTACCTGCTCTGCAAAATTCAGCAACGTGGAGCAGGAGGAAGGCGTCACTGAGTCTGCCTGGCCACGAGCTTTCCAAAACATCGTGTGTGCTGAGTGTTCCCAAACCACGATTGTAGCCCCCTCACCAGAGCTCGCCTTGGCAACGCGTGACAGGCGCTAAGCCCCAATTACTGTTGTGCAGAAATCTTCCTAGCGTGCTGCTTTCTGAGCTAATGCTTTAGATTTGCTAGAACAAAATTTCCCATGGCTTCCCATGCAGCTCCTGCTGTTAGCAGGGATCTTTAATCCCAGCTTGCTTTTGCTCTGGGAAGGGAAAGCATGTTCTTACAGCTTGGGAAAGCGTTTCAGAGGCCAAAGCTTGGAGTTTCAGTCCTACGTGATAAGAAGTAAAGTCTAGGAAGCAATTTACAAATGGAAGAAAGGAAAACAGCTGGCCAGCCAGGTTAGCTTGTGACTTTGGCCTTCCTCTCCATGAGATGAGAGCTGTCACATGCAGGTGTTTTCCTTAGCTGGTCCTTTAAAAGTTGGGGATAGAAAAGCACAGTGACTGGAGGCCAGGCCTCACTAACGCTGTTTTTGCTGACTTCCAGTCTCCGTCGCACAAGACAAAGAGGCAGCAGCAGGAGCTCATCGCGGAGCTCAGGCGGCGGCAGGTCAAGGACAACAGACACGTGTACGAGGGGAAGGATGGGGCCATCGAAGACATCATCACAGGTAACCACGGTTCGGGCCGCCGCTCACAGCCTTTTTCACACACGATAGGAGTGCGTATCTGCACCATAGCTATTGTAAGTGCCTCACACCCTTCCTAAAAAGCCTCATTCAGGTCGAGCTCAGGAAATTGCTCGTGTGCTCAAGTACAGGACCCTTTGTGAGGGTACATAGCCCGCAGCACCACAGCCTTCCCAACGCGTCTGCTCTCCGCATGCCATTGCCGCACGCTGTGGCACCGGCACAAGGAGCAGCCCAGCTGGGAGCTGCGCACAGCCCTCCCTGGGAACAACCTGCTTTTCCCAGGGACGCCCCGAATGACGAGTGTTTAGCGTTTTTGAGAGCCTACATTTGCATTAAAATGTACTAACAGTAATTGCACCACATTACTGCGCAGTTGCAGCAAATCATTTAGTCAAACCTGAATGATTTATGGCCCTAAATTGCTTCTGGTTTTACGGCTTTTCAGTTTGGGAGTCCAGGTCTGCGCTGCTTCCTCGGCCACGCAGGCAGGGAGAGGTCATGATCGTGGGCAGACGCTGCCACCCCTGCCCAGCCCAGCTGCTCTGGGTGCCCTTTCCGCGTACGCGGTCGCTCTGATCCCGCTGCTTCTTTGCTAGGGCATTTTCTGCATCCGTAGTGTGGAAGGAACAAGATTTTAACACTTCTTGATAGCTCTAGGGTCGTTTGTTTTCATTTTACTGAGTTCTGAAAAGGGCTTTGGGCAGGATTTCCTTGGCTAAGCTTCTTCAGAATGTTTTTCACACCAGTTTTTCCTGTGGGAGGGGAGAACTGTTTTACCACTCAGTGAAGAAAGCCAGGGGATTTTTGCCCCGCTGGATGAAGGATTGAAATGCTTTTGCTGAAGCTTTCACAGCCTTGATTAATAGCTTCCTAGGCTAATGATCTTTATTCAAGGGGCAGAGTTGCTACGATGTCTAACGTATTACAGCTTCTGCAACTCCTTCACATTCCTGGCAGCTTGTATAATTCTGCCAATTGTGTGTGCCAAAGGTAGAGAGAAACCTATGTGTGAGAGAAGACAACCCTGATGCAAACAGCATGCCAGTGCTGGAAGTGCCAGACTGAAATAACCTAAACATTTTCCCTGCTCGTGTGTCTGGGATTTCCTATTATGGGGGTGTCTCCAAGGGCTGAGGGCCAAATAAAAAGATTTAGGTATAGACTAGGTCACTTAAATATGGCCCATAAGGTCTGTATCAATGCTGGGAAAAAAAACATCAAAATGTTACTTTAAAATTGAGGGAGCCTCTTCAGAGGCACAGGAAAGCTCTGCAGATGCTGAACAGGCCGCTTTCTGGCAGCACACTTTTCTGGAGTAGGTGTAGTCTTTCAAAACCATTGCGCACTATGTAGTGTAAAAAATAAATATTCAAAGAGTTAAAACTGTCTTGTCCCTAAAACTGAGGAACTGGAGTGTAGTCAGCCAGCAGATTGAAGCGTGTAGAAGTCCCCCGGATGTCCTTCAGCAAGCACTAACAATGTACTAATGCAACCAATCTCTGCTTCTTACTATGCTCTGTTTGTCTTGTTTGGCTGTTATTTTCCATGCAGTGCTGAAGACTGTGCCCTTTACCGCTCGAACCGCCAAGCGGGGCTCTCGGTTTTTCTGCGAACCTGTTCTCACTGAGGAATTCCATTATTAAACTATTCCTCTTTCACACCTGATGCTCTTAGACACAAACAAGGTTGCTGTAGATTTTTGACACTCTCCGTTTGTACGGATCTCAGCCAGGATCATGCGAATGTTGAATGTATAGTAATGTCTGGTGTCCACTTGAAGTTGTATTTCATGTCGCCTCTGTTGCATGCTCTCGTGTTTCAGTAACTTTTTATTCCATTCCATCAACTTGTGATGTGTGCTTGATGCTTTTGGCCATCCTGACATTCCCAAGGCATCTCTCATCCTCATGACCCGTGCCATAGAACAGCAAGTGGTCACTGCCGGCGTCACACGGCTCACGGGACCAAGGCTGCCATAAAGTGACAATTCACTTGGCTTTTCTATGTCATGTCTACTGGTCCACAGAGTTTGCTGTGCGTGTGAGTCCGCCCTGGTAACACGCATGTGATGAGTTAGCTGCGTGCCGAAGGGGTGCATGGACCGAGTGGGGCTCTGCGAGGCTTGCAAGGGGTGTCTGAGCGCAGTGCTGCTTGGGGCCTTCTAACCTGCACGAGTGCCTGCATGGTGGGCGCAGCGCGGAACGCGCCGCCCCGGCTGCCTCTTTTCCACATCCGTACTTAACCTTCATCAGCTCCACGCCAGTGTGGTCTTGCTGCCAGCAGCGCTGCCTGTCGAGCACCATCCAAAGTGGGGGGATGCCTTTCCGCAGGGGGCCGGAGCGCATGGCGTGAGGGGGCGGCAGCCGCAATGGACCGTTTCCCACCAAATTGGCATTTGGGGCCAAGGGCAGCACTGAGCAGCTTGATATGGCCCTGGCTGGGTGACATCCTGTGGCGTGGGGTGTGCCTAACACAGCATGTACTGAACACCGTTGTCTTGGATTAAGGACTCAGTAGCTTAAGAAGACAACAGTGTTTCACTTCTGCAACGTGTATTTTTTTTTAAAAGCTTCTAATAAAATCACAGACTGTAATCAACTCAACAGTTATTTGCTCTTTCCAGTTAATTGCTGTGTTATCTACCTGGAGCCAATCTTCAAAGCAGCTTGGACTTTGGTTAGCAAGAGGCTACGGGCACCATCCCGTGCTTTCCTCTCTGTTTCTAACCTCCTCCATAGCCTTGGCCTTCCCTCCTCCTCCTGCTCTCTTGGCTAACATGCCTGGGATTTTTGAACGCTCAGTTGACTTGCTTTTCTTTTTCCATCCCATTTTTTTTACTTAACCATCATTTTGTGTTTTTTTTTTTTTCTTCTGTTTAGCCCTAAAGAAGAATAATATCACTAAATTTCCAAATGTTCACTCGAGGGTAAGGATTTCTTCTAGCACACCGGTGGTGGAGGATACACAGAGCTGGCAAGCATCACTTTTTACTTAGCTTCCTCCTCTCTCTGTATGCCAGGCAGGCTGCGGGTAGACGTAGCTAAGGGTAATACTGGTGAGAGGCCACAAGAGGGGCACAGGGCCGCGGGCAGGGAGGCTCCTGGACACATTTTCCCCCTAAACATGGGAGATGGCCCCAAAGGCCCTGGATAATCCGGGATTCTCGGGGCGGGAGCAGCTGCTGCCCCAGGCTGCGGGTGCAGGACACCCGCACGCCAGGGGCTCCACAGCCCTGCAGGCACCACGTGCTTCAGCGCTGGCAGCAGGACACAGCTCAGCCTTGGTGCATCTTCTGGTTGCTCTCGTTTTCCTTAGCACCTGGCTCTGCAAAGGCATTAAGATACCCTTTATTGTGCCCAGTGCCTGCCCGGCTGCACATCCTGCGCCCAGCACAGGTGCCTCGTGCTGGAGCTGCTGCGCAGGCTGAGCCGCAGCGCTTCGTTGAGAGCTGCGCAGGCAGCCCAGGCTGTTGCGGGGGCCAGGCCAGCCCTGCCGCCGGCCCCACAGAGCTGCCCCGCTCCCTGCCGGCCTCTCGCTGGTCGCAGCCCCTGTGGCTGCTGCTTTTTCACACTGTGCTGCCTTTAAGTAAAGGGCTGCGCCGAGGGCAGCTTCCTGCCTGTCTTCCTGACCGTTTATAATGCTGTGATACACTCGGTCACTGTTTGTTTGGTGGCAGCAGGAAGGCCGAGTCGTGCTGAACGCGTTCGCCCTGCAGGTGCCTGGAAGCCGCCTTGGCCTGGCTTTTCACCAGTATTACTGAGCGCGTGGCGAGCAGGGCACGTCCGTGCCCGCTCCCGGCCCCATGGGGTCCAGCTCCCTTCTCCTTGTCCCACACAAGCTGCTTTGATTGGCTTCCAGCAGGATCGCTCCTTGCCTAGCAGTGCGAGGGCGGGTGCATGTGCGAGCGGGTGCGCCTGCGCCCAGTCTCACCGCCGCTCTCCTCTCCGCAGATCTTCGAAACCAGCCGTACCGCCGCGCCGACGCGGTGAGGAGGAGCGTGCGACGGCGCTTCGACGACCAGAGCCTGCGCGCTGCGAACGGCACGGAAATCACCATGTGAGCCCGGCCCCACGCGCGACGCCAGGGGGCCGGCCCCTGCCCGCACCGCCCGCGCCGTCCTGCCGCCCGCAGCCGCCCCGAGGGCACGGGGACCCCGGAGACGCACAGGGACGCCGGCGCCCGCCGCTCCGCCGCAGCTAACAAGTGCCTAGAATTGAAGTACCTGCTCAGATTAATCAAAGCAATAGGACTTGGTTTGATTGGGTAGCTCTGCACACCAATACATTATTCAGTATTTTTAACCAAAATGTAAAATAGGGGTTGTCTGGGGGGGGGGAGGTGTCAGGTTCTGGCGAGCTTAGGGACAGGTCTGCAGGTGACCCGCACACAGGGGAGGGACACTCGGCCACGCTGTGTTGCCCACGCACCCACCTCGGCTTCAGCTGCAATTACTGGCTTTTTTTTTTTTTTTTTGGTTAAGAAAAAAAAGTATATATATATATATATGTATAAAAGGACTTTCCATATGAAATAGGGCAATGATGACAAGACTGGCCTGTACCGTTTCCCCTCCCCACCCCCACACAAAGGCTCCGCACGCAGTAGCGAGGCCGTGGTGACGCGCGAGGGAGAGACAAGCAGCGGCTGTGGGGCGAGCGCGTTGGTCACGGCCATGTCGCAGCGCCGTGCAGGGCTGGGGCACGGGCGCCCCCCAGGGCGCCCGCGTCAACGTCGCAGCCGCTACTGCTTCCTTCAGCCAGCAGCAGCCTCCGAGCAGCAGCGTATTTATTAACGACACTAAGGCATTAGTGGGGTGAGCAGCGCCGCGCGCGCCTCCGCGGCACCAGTGGCTCCCCGGGCCGCCCCTCTGCTCCCGAGGGGCTGACGGCAATGCGCAGCCCAGCCTAGAGGCTCCACGTTGCATTTCCAGAGCTTAAGATGGGAATGAGACTTAGTGCAGCGGCCTCGTCCGGCCCGGCTCCGGCCCCGCGCAGGACGAGCAGCGGAACGCAGCGGGCGCCATCCTCGCCCGCGGGAGGAACTGGACTGGAGCTCGAGTTGTGCTGCCCAAGCAGGAACATTTGCTTACAGCTTACCCTCGCTGGTATCACTGCATCAGTATGTTAATTGTAAAGTTTATTGTATATTATTTAACCACTGAATCTCTCTCTTTTATGTTGTGCTTATGTGAACCACTGGTGAAGGTCCCATTTTCCTTGGATAATGTGTAGTTATATGATAATCTGTTTTTAAATGTACAGATATTTTGCTACAAAATTGGTGCAGTTTTTTATGGTTTTTACACTTCTCTTTTATTCCCACTTTGGCCTCTGGGTAATAATGTAAATATTGTTTAAAAAAATGCATCAGCCTGTGCTATACAATCTGAATGTTATTTTAACTTATAGTTTTTGTTTTTATATTTAACTAAATGGACAGTTTGGGGCTCAAAATAACCACATTGACCTCTGCTTACCTATTTACAGGACATTTCCTTTCAAACCCGCCCTGCTGGCGCCCTCGCAGCTCCGCTACCCGACCTGCTAAAGAGAACATGCCCCATTGCCACTCCTTATGGACAGGCCAGCATTTTAATCTGTGTAAAAATTTGGCAATTGCTTTAATTAACTGTTAGCCAGATGGTTGAACATACTCGCTCTCACATCCTTAAGCTCAAAGGCATTTTTTTTAATTTAAGACACAACTTACCAGACAGATAGGCCATAACACTGGCATGTTCTCTTTAATATTTTTCTAGTAATAGACCTGCTTCTTAGCAATATTAGGAGTGTTTTATAAAAGCAGTTCATGTTACTTTCCTGGTCTGTTCCTGGCATAAGATCCAATAAACTATTTACACTACTACACAGGGACCGGGCTGTGTGTGGGGAGCCGGCACGGGCAGCCGGTGGCGGCGGCAGCAGCGCCCCAGGGCTAATGGCACCTCAGGGCTCATCCCTTTGCTCCAGGGCATCTGGCTGCAAAATCGGTGCAGCCTGGGGGCTGATAGCCAAAAAACCCAAAGCGCCCCCACCTCCTGCCCCTTCTCTCCCTCCCCTTGGGCAAGTGCGGTGCTGGGGGAGTGTCTGAGGTGGCAGCACTGAATCCCAGCCCAGCCCATCCTGTTCCATCCCATCCCACTGCACACCGCGGCACCAGCTCCGGCCCTGGCTGCCTCGCTTGGCCCTGGCACCACCAGGACCCCCAGGGCCGGGTGGGCTTGAGCTCCCCATCACCGCAGCCCGGCCTGCACCCCGGGCAGGAGCAGCTACTGCTCTTGCAGAGTCTGCGCACACAGTGCACACCATCCGCCTTAGCTGAAGCTCAGATTTGTTTTTTAAGGGAGTTTAACAAAATAAATCCAGTGAAAGCCGGTAAGAACAGAGTGGCCCCACTGCCACCTAGGGGCTGCTGCCCAGTCTCCAGCAGGCGCCAGCCCCAGGAGGGCTGCACAGGGCAGAAACAGCAGCTTAGGCACATTTCCACAGGGTCAGAGCTGCCGCTAACGCTTTAAAAACGCTGCAGTTCTCACAGCGAGGCAGAGACAGCGTGAGCCCAGAGCGAGACCTGGCACAGGATGGAGGCGGGAGGCTGGGGAGCGTGCGGGGCCTGGCCTGGCGACCGGGGAAACAGGAGGAAACCTCCATCTCTCCCTTACACCATGCCAGGAACATCCCTAATTTTAAGATCCAATTAAAAGATTAAGAAAAAAAAGGCATTATTTTACATTTAAGTGTATTTTTTTCATTAAAAATAAAGGCAAACCTTTAAAAAGTATTTACTTAGAAACACGTTTCTCCTCTAAGTTCTTCAAGGCAGTAACAAAGTATTGCAGGGAAGGTCTAGCATGTTTGGAAGCCGTTATAACTTGTCAAAGTCTAAATTAACCCTTCCCATCTTTCCTGCCATGGAACTGACGTTAAGCCATGATTAAGTTACCTTCGTGTTCTACAAGTCCGCGGCTGCGCTGCCTCACGCTCCGGAACTGCGACCTGTTTAACATCTGCACCTTCCCCCTTCAAAGGGCAGACCCCAGGAAGAGAATTGACAAGGGTAGCAAAATGCATGTATGAGACCCAGGCCCACCACAACAGTCCTAGGAACAGCCACGTCCGCTTGTCCTTCCGCACCTGGGAGAGCAGCTCACACAGCCAGAGAAACAGAGAAAAGCCAGAGCCAGCACTTGAATCCATCTGCAGCATCCTCAACTTTGACCTTAAGCACAGCACTGTGTCCTGAGAATTACCCGAAGTTAGACCAAAATGCTGTTTCTGGAGCTTCCAAGGTAACAAGCAGCACATACTGTTTACTTTGCTGGGGAACCCCAGCGTGGGCCCACGCTCTGCACCGAGCCCTGCAGCCACCAAAGCTCCTCCAGAGGGAGGCTGCCTCCTGCCGCCCGCGGCACAGCTGCCCTTTCCAACACCCTCCCTTTCAAGCTGAACCAGCCCGCTGCAGTCTGAATCACAGAACCACCCCCGCAGTAACACAGGCCCCATGAATACCATGGGCTTTACCTCAGCGCTTTGGGGAAAATTCAGGCACCAGTAATGACTACCATATTAGAAAAAAAAAAAAAAATACACTGAGAAGGAAGTTGAACGCTAAAGCTAGTCTTTTTTTTTTTTTTTTTTTGCATGAACAGATGTTGCTTAAATTATTGCTCCTTTCTGAGTGCTGCATTTATCAGAACTGTACAGAGAATTTCAAACTAGAAATAAATACTAGTACACGCTAGGAGACAAGGTTTAATAATTGATAAAAATGTACAAAAATATTCAAATCAGAGCATCTCGGACATTGTACCCACGGTGCTGGCTGGGGGAAGAGGTGCCCAGGTGGGCGGCACAGAGGGGGCCCGGGCCCGCAGGGTTAAGCGGCTCTCAGGTTAACGCAGTGACACTGCGGCTGCTATGGGGACAGGGGCACATTCTTCAGCAGGCTCTTAAGGCAAGATCCAAGTTCCTTTACAAAGTGATTTTTTTCTCTTAATTGCTCAGGTGAAGGTAACTGCTGAACAGGAACCCGTGAGAGGTGCACGGGGGAGGCAGGCTCAGCCAGGGGCAGCCCCTGGAGCGGCCCCACGCACGGAGTCCGTACGGCCACTGCCTCCGTGCCCACGGCCGCTCCAAGGTGAAGCTGCCCCAGGAACCAGCCCAGGAACAGGCAGAAGTGGTTGGGGAGTAATGCAGGTCACATAAAAAGCAATTCCTGTTTTTGACATGTCTTTGTACTACAGATGAACAGAATCAGTTCTCCCTCCCACCTTTCCCTTTCCAAAGGATAAGCAAAGCCATAAAGCCAATTAAACCACAAGGAACTCTGTGAGAAAACTCTTTTTAAAGGACATTTCACCTGCCGCTGCCCAGGAAGGCAGCGGTACTGCCTCCCTAGGAAGGGCCTAGAAAGGTGCCAACAGGTCCCTGGACCTGCACACAGGATCCAGGCACAGCCACAGCGTCCTCCATCCTGCTGCTCCCTCCCCCGGGCTGCACGGCGAGCAGGAGCCACCCTGCCACGGAGATCCAGCACAGGCAGCTTCGAACTCTGAATTTCAGTTGCTTTTCTAGATTTGATTCCAGGCCCTAACAATAGTACTTGAACGTATGCACATGGTAAAATTAAAACCCGCTGTTATTTCAACAGTGGAACTTGGGATATGGAAACCCACGTCCCCAAAGCGACATTGGTTTCTTTTATTATGCCACAATGTAAACATATTTGGTATAAATAACGTTCTCATTGATCTTCGTCCAGTTGCTCCAAAAGTGTCCTCCGCTGCTTCTCCAGCTCCCCCTCACTCAGCTCGCTGCCAGAAGTATCCCAGTTGCCCTGCGGAGATAAGGAGGGGTCCTGGTGAGAAGGGTTTGTTTTCCAGGTCTGTGTCCCACCCCGTGTACCCCCGCGGCTCCGAGGGAAAACATGTTGGGCCGCAGCAGAGAAAGAGAAAGGGCATCCGCGACCGCAAAGCCCAGGCTGCACCTGCTCAGTTACACTGAGCTCACACTCAACGCCGGAGTCGCCCACCCTCGGGCACATAACTGAGGCTTGCAAAGGCACCTGGAGGCTGGAGCTGATTATTTTAAGAGGATAATGCAAGATGCAGACAGCTGCCCTCCCGCATCCTCGCCGCAGGTGAAGCGCATGGGGATGGATGTCACCCAGAAGGACATGTCACCCGCACACGGCACCGAACTGAGCGATGCAAATAACCCTCCCAAAGAGATGCCCGAAGCTGCTGAGCACTAAATCATCCAATTCCCATTCAAACACTTTTATACTTCTCGGAAAATACTGCTTAGGCCCCTCTGCGAGCTGCACACCGAGCAATGATGGGGTGCCGAGCCTACAGTTCCCAGCACATGTCCACCATTTCCCAGCTCCAAACCCAGAATCCCAGAATGGTTAAAGTTGGAAGGGACCTCTGGAGATCATCTAGTCCAACGCCCCTGCTCCAGCAGGGACACCCAAGAACAGGATTTTGTTCCACTAAAGCTTCCTCCCAGTATCAGATTAGCACCAGACCAGCACTACAGCCTCTAAAGCAACAACAAAACTGCTTAATTTCATAGCACGTGTGCCAGCCACAGGGGTTCAGCAGCCGGGCTGCTCAGCGCTTTGGACTGATCTAGGCCAATGAGGAGCCCCTCGCCCACCTCATCACAAGGACTCTAACAGCACGGGCTGTACCTCAGTGGCCCCTATAAAGCAACATGCCCTTTCACACTTCTACATCAACTAGCAATAAATGGCATTTACCCAAACTGTAATTTAACACATCAAAAAACATTAAATGAGGACATAAATCTGTATGATTTATTTTTTTTTCTGGAACATCTGGTCCACTTTATATAAAAATGGAATGGAACATAAAGCTTTACTCTTTACGTAAATAAGCCCTTCTTGAATCTATAAAGAAACTGTACTATATTACAGCATCCCACTGATATATATACAAAATGGAAACAAGAAAGCTTACTGAATCTTTTCCAGGTCTTTTTTTAGTAGGAGATTTATGTTTTGACTCAGATCTTTGTCTAGCTCTATCCTTTTCACTCTCTCTATCTTTTTTGTCTTTTTCTCGTTCAATATCTGATTCTGGTGAATCCTGTATAAATAAAGGGAAAAATATTAAAGCCTCTGCATTCCCATTTTATTAACATACTGAATAATTTATATAACCAATACCTACAACTCAGCAGGGGGGAAAAACACTTTTAATATAGGCTGTATTGGAAAGTAACTGCTCAAAGTAGTTACTAATTAAACACATGCTATTAACCATAGCAGAAATAAAGCAAAATCACCACTGAGGTGATCTGAAAACAGAAGTAGAGATTTGTTAAACACACAGCTTTTCCCACTCTTGTTGCATGCGAGGATGGGACATGCTGGATACCGTGCGGTAAATCCCAGTGTACACAAATGCCCTTTATTTAAGGCCAGCTCTGGAGGGGTGAAATCGGGCAAATGTTCTTCTGCTACATGGTTGACTGGCCAGACCCCAACACTGGCTGGACTTTTACTGGCATATTAACTACACAGGAAAGAGATTAGGTGCCATGACTAGGTTCTGATTCCAGGTTTTATCTCAGTGTGGCTACTTCGTGTGACCCTGCTTTTGTTGCCACATTTGCTAGTAATCACTCAAATGCCTAACAATTAGCATTTTTCCCCTCTTTCTGAGGGCTACCACTGAGAGGCACAGTTAAGTGTTAAAGAGAAAAAAAAAAAAAGGGGATTGCAGAAATGAAAATACATCTGTTTTGAGGACTTCTGCAACTACATGAGATTCAACTTCCTTCCTTACCCACAACCAGAAATACGCCTTGGCCTCAGCTAACACACAGAGTGAAAGCTTGCTTTCTACTCTTTAGGTTCTTTTGATGCTCCATTTACTTTACTATCAAGGCTTCTAGCACAAAACCCTAATACCCAAGCAGGCTTAAAAGGAGTGATGCTCAGCATGAGGCAAAAGGAAGACAACTGTGATCTTTTCCAGCACTCCATAACAACAGTGATCTCCAAGAATTGCAATGGCAATAAGCAGCATATGCCAGGCTACCAGTATGATGATCAAGCTGGCATGAATGGTTGTAGTTAAAACCCCAAAAAATAAGTCTTGAGTGATTTCATTTTATACAGAACTGTAGTTGCCATGCTACTAATACCTCTTCATGTCTGGTCTCACATAGTCCCTACTGTAAAGGCAGCTGGATGACTACAAACACCTACAAAGCAGTACTGAAAGCGTGAGGTGTTGAGTTCACTGGCCAAGTTAAAAATAGCTACTTACTGACTTATGTCTTCTCTTCTTGCTCTTCTTCTTGTGTTTTTTTGACTTCTTGTAACTTCTCTCTGCAAAAACAGGGAAAAAAAAATCCATTGGTGAAATTCTTAAGACCTAGCAACAAAACGTTAACAGTCATTTAAAAACAAAAGAAAAAAACTGCATACCAGATTCTGCACTGGAAGAACGTTCAGAAACTGATCTGGATTCTGAACGCTGCCTTTTCTTCTTTGAATGGCTATCGTCATCCTCAGACTCTGTGCCCTTGAGACACAAAGCAACATATTTAGCAGTAAGACAGTATTACAAATAAGTTATACAGAAACAGACTTTAACACCTGAGAAAACAACTTACGGAACGAGAGCGAGATCGCTTCCTGTGGTGTTTTTTAGACTTTTTAGAATGTTTCTTATTCTTTGAATGATGATGCTGACATTCATGCTAGAAGATAAGAGAGTCCAAGTGTTATAATTGGACTATATGACACAGCAGAAAACTAATGTTTTTCATCATTCATAAAGCACCTATAGCTAGCAGTTTAAAAATATAAAAAGCTATCAGTAGAGTGATGTTAAAGTTTTAGTAACAAGCATTTAGGAGCAAAGGAGCACACAGGCCCTACTACGTACACCTGGGACATGGCTTCAGTGCTTGTAATTTAAAGCACCTGCTCAAAGTTGGCCAAGAACATGGAGCATTCTCTTCCTCTGACCAATTTTAAATTATGTCAGATTAAAATCTCTTAAAAACTCCAGAAAAACAAACAAAAAACACCAAGATGTATATATGTTAAAATCAAAACTCACATTACTTAGGAAGAAAGGATTTAATATCCCTACTTTTAAATACTGCAATTCAGTAGAATTTTGTTAAATCCTCTCAATTCTGCATGGCTTATGTGCCAATTAGCCAAGAAATCGTTTTTGATATTCTATTATCAGGAAAAATTGAAGAATTACCTCTAACACATGCATGAAGTCTTTAAATATTCTTTTTCTTTCAGATTCTAGAGTGATGTCTTCAAATGCTGGTTCCTTCACAAATCTATCCCTGATCTGTAAGAATGACAAAAATGAAATACTAATGTGAACAAGGGAACTCAAAAACTAAAACAAAACACCCCACAAACATAAGCATGATTTTACCTACTGGAAGAGACTGTAAGGTTACAACTTTATTTTTCTTTACTGACAGTTTCATATTTAAGGAAGACCAACCAAAACAGATGTTTTTCTCTGCATAATCCATTTAAGCTAGGCAAGTCTAGCAAAACATGTAATTTTTACAAAATATACTTTGAGGGGGAAGATTTTTAAATATTAAGAACAAAGTTTGAAGTTTTTAACAAAGTAGAATGCTCTCAGTTTTATGTTGATTTTTAACGTTTTACAAGCTTATTTTATTAGGTGCATTCAAATTTATGTATCAAAATTATCAATGAAGTTATTACACAAAATGTCTACTGAAGGAAGACAGAACCATTCTGATGGGTCTAAATTTATATAAATGGAGAAATACTAGATTCTCTGTTTTACTTATAAGAACACTAGCATGCAATGGCCTTTTGTATATAATAAAAAAAGTCTCAATTAAGTGACAATACGTACATCTTCCCAGACAGCATCCAGTTCAATAGGAGGTGTTGCTTGTTTCAACATGCTCTTGAACGCGGACTCTTTCCGCTTCATCTTGCGAGCTTCTTCTTTCTCTCTCTCCCTTTCACGGGCTTCTGCCTTTTCCAGCAGCTACATCAAATAAAAGGTGTGAGAGTATTTGAAAGACATCAAAAGAAAAGACTAATAGTTCAGTTTCATGCATTCTTTGGAAAGCCCACTGATAGTTCAGCTTTAGAGCTTTTTATTTGTCATAAGGGCTTACAGCAAAGTAGAAACTCATTTTTAAAGCATGCAACTGCTGCTTCTCTAAGAGAATTTTAAAGTCAACTAATATCTCATACAAGTTGAAGAAATAAAGAAATCCTTCCTAAGAAAAATGACATATAAATACAAAGGTACTAGAAATTTTGTGGTAGCAATTCAATTTCAAGATACAGTATTTATATTTTGAATAAAAATCTACCTCTAACATTTGGGAAACGATATCAAGATAAGCACCCTGAAGGCACAGCATCTCTCAAACACCATCCAAGTTGACATAATAAAAAAAGATGCAGTGAAATAAATGCAGCTTCTTGTTTTATAAGGGACTTCATATCAGGATTTTAAAATCATTCCTACATATTAATACTTACACTATTGAAAGCCAGTTTGATATTTCCTGCATCTAAAGTAGTAGCTCTTTTAGTTGAACTGATGACTGTAACAAAGTCTTCAAAAGAAGTATTCACTTCAACCACAAATCCTTTATCCTGGAAGAAAAATGACTCCTTGTGAGAGCTCTAGCATGAGCCAAGAGCTCAATTACTGGTTTCATAAATTTGAATATACTGGTATTAAAAAATACACATCAGAGTAGAGGCATTTTTCCCTACCTTTAAGATATCTTTTATTATCTTCTTTTCATCATGGTAACGTGCTTTCAAGTCTTCAACATAGAACTTGAAAAGATCAAGTGCTGTTGATCCTGATGAAAAAACTAGATAAGTCAAAAGCTAGCTCTAGCAAAAGAGCTGCATTTTTTAAAAGATTTAGAAAATATACAATTAACCCAGCTCTACTCCGCCCCAAATCTTGATGCTATTCTTTATGGGTTGGAAGTATTCTTACCAGGTTGGCCAAGCATATTCGTGAATCTGATGTCAGAGCTTATGGTTGGGTACAACTCCATCCAAGAGGACATTGAATGCAACTGTCCGTGTTCATGCAATTCATCTAAAAATATCTACCAAACACAAGTGAAATGGAAAGTTGTAGTTACACATCACTAACAGCTGGCACAAATACTCCCTATTACTAAAATTATGCACATTTAAAATTGATTCAAAAGTTAGCTGATATATTATCACTTCTTCCTAATTTCCTCCACAATGTTCCAACTGAACTTGCTTATCCCTCAGATCTATCTGCTTTTACTCTCCTCCACTATTCTTAGCCATTATCCAGCAGACTTACTAACTACACTGCATACAAAATGATTCCATTCTTTCCCCTCAAATCACCAAAACTGGTAAGAATGCTGCTCAAATGTGTGTTTTTGTAATATTTAAAACAAAAGGGCCCAGGTCTAGTCAGTATGAAGAAAAAAGACTAATATAATGCACAGCAAAGAAAAAATTCAGAGAAAAAGTAGTTTTGGAACTTTTTTTAAAAAAAAAAGTATCTATGTCCAACCAGGTTTACAATCACATACTGCACTTGACAATCTGAGGTTGTATTTTCAGAGATCAATAGCTGATTTAAAAGAAAGCAGCAGCCCACAAAAGCTAGCTTTGCCATGCACAATTTTATTTATTCATATGTATGCAACTCAAATTGTCTGTTTGTCAAACATAATCAGAATGTAATAATTAAAAAAAAATGGTGTCCTAACTAGACCAGTACTCATCTCCTAATTACTGATTCATCATACGCACTCATTAACCTATCTTATGGCACCATAAAGCATATGCAATAACTGAAGATATGACAGGTCTAAGCCAGAAAAAGATTCACCAACCTGAAAAGATTCTCTATTTTTACGCTGTCTTCTCCTTTCTCTAAGCAAACTTTTCTGCTTTTCTTCCTCCTCCTCTTTTTCTAGTGCCCTGATATGTTCCTCGAAACAGATCAGTGCATCTTCCTTATCCATATCTGGTAACAAAGAGAGCAGTAAGATTACTAGTCATTTCTTTTTACTAAACTGTAGAAAGTTTCCTATTAAGAATCAACTGTTAACAAATGTTACTGTTAATATAAGAGAAAAATACATTGAACACTGAAGAATGAAACCTGTGCAGCAGAAAACAAAAATGAACAGAGGAAGTGTCACTGACAACCTGGAACAAAGAAGTCTTTATGAGAAAAGTATTGTGCATGAGTAACTGTGCATCCTCCTTCATTTCCCCCAAATACTTGAACACTTAGATAAAGTCATGCATTGCTCTTAAAATATATTTATGAGAAAAAAATCCTCATAAAAGGCGAGAAAAAACACCCTGTCTTCCTACTTTTATTCTGCAGTTCCATCATAATTTAGAAACTTAGATGAGGATTACACTCTTTCTAGAAAGACAATGCTAAACAAAACAGGGCTTCACGCGATGAGAAGGCAGCCTAAGTGGAGGCTGATTATTGTTGTCAAATACTTCTTCATATTTCAGAGACTAGCAACTATCAAAAAAGTCCAGCTCCCCATGACAAGATATTCCTTGCTTTACCATTGAGATTAATCAATAATCTGGTTTCTGAAGCTGGTATCTCTTTTATGGGAGCTCAAAGGGGAGGTTCCTTTACAAAGGCTGCTCAGCAGCCATCCCAGCTGCTCCTGACTGGCCAAGCCATGTCCAGGACACAGGAGTCCTCACTACTAAAGTAGATTCACTCCCTCTTCCAGAAGAGATTCAGAGACTTTAAACTTACTCTGAAGTTCCTCATCTTCTGCAAAGGTGGGATTGTCCATCAGATACTGCTGAGCTTCCGACCAAGTAGTACAGTAAGTGACATTAGCCATGTTATCTAGTATGTTCTTCAAAGCTTCCCAGTTTCTCTTTCGTAACTGCTTAGCTTGTTCCTAAGAAAAAATAAGTTTTTTTCTAACTGATCTTCTACAGACAAAAAATACATGACTCAGCATGTTCTCAAAGGAAACACAAAATTAACCTTTTGTTAACATATAAAGTAGTATGACACATTTTGGACCTATCTACTGTCTTTTTATTATTACCACAACTGCCATCCCTGCATATGTCATTTTAATACCATAATCACTGGCTATTCCAAAGAGATGACAAAAGTCCATAAAAAAAAAAAACAGCTCATCTTTGGAATACTGCTAGTAAACTACTAGCAGAGCTATTCAACTATTCAGAAAAAAAACGGCACTGTTAGGAAGTCCTACGGACTGTAGTTGAATCTAAACGAGATGCCAAGCACAGACCTTAAGTAGTGCTTTGTGGATGGCTGCCCTTTTTTGTTTGTTTGCCTGTTTGTTTGTTGTTTGGGGCAGACCTTAACACTAGTCAGGTTTTCAGAAATACTGTTACTACACTCTTGATTTTCAGTCATCTACTTGTTTCGTATCTGCCCAGGAAGGCTGGTAAGTGCTGGCACGATAGTAAAGCAGCTACTAAGTTTCAGTGGAGAAAAACTGACTGGACGTAATTATGACCAAATCATCAGTTCAAATCAGTACACTACCACTTCCCTGTAGCACAGTTTCATCATGTGATTCAGAGCAGTTTAGAATAAAAGCTACCACATAACTTATTAAAACAATACTAAAAACATTAACACAGAATTTGCCACAACTTATCTCAGTAAGAACAAGCAGCAGGACCTTTAAAAAAATCTGCTATTATAACTGCTATAGTGAATCAAATCAGAGGTTTGTCTTGTTAATTTACCATAGGACCAAAATTAAAGTGGCCAAAGATTGAGAACAAAAAAAGTGATCTACCTTTTGCATGCCTGTCCAGTTTCAGACAGTTAGCTTCTCAGGAAATTTTGATTTCCAGAATATTACTCTGTAGCAGTGCACTGCAAAACTCCATTTACAGACTGTACAGAAACAGCACTTCTATCGTTTAAGACAACGGTTTATCATGTTCCACCTGCTAACTCTATTTGAATGTTCCTTGCATTTTATACAGTTAAAAAAAAAAAGTCTCCAAATTCACCTCTCCAAAACTAGTCAGTTTTGAAGAGTTTCATCACTAGTACTTTCCTTTTTCCTTCCCCCATCACATCTTTCTGAACAGAAGAGCACTCAATATCATGTCTCATACCTGATCAACCTTGCCTGCCTTTGTTACTTCCTCTAGCTGTCCCCCTTCAGAGAGGAGATAACCTGAGCTGTTCACTGCAACCAGCACATGGTTCATAGGAACACAACAGTGCTCCCACTTTGGTCCCAGTAACTTACTGAGAGATTCCTCCCTTTCTGCTTTCATTTTGACTGTCCGTGAAAAAATGCATTCAATTAACTTTTTTAAGCATCATACGCTGCTTGCAAGACTTTTTTTTTCCCCCTCGAGCAGCATAAGCTAATTAACATGTAACAAGTGAAAAACATGTTTGAGAGTTACCTTCTCTTTCTTGGACAGGAAAAATAAGACGTCTTCATAAATTTCAAGACGATCGCGCTCGGAGATGGCATTCCAGACTTCCATCTCCCCAAACATTTGTTCAGCTTTTCTACACAAAATAAGGAGAATACATACAATAATTTATTGCAAATACTAACTTAAAGCATCTCACTGGCTTACAATAACACAGGTCAACCGCATTATAAGCAGCAATGCTTTTGTACAGCAGCTCCCTAATTCTCTATCTTACTCCGTATTTACTACAGGCTTAAGACTGACAGAGCCTTCCCCTCCTAAAGGCACCCATGTCTCTTACCACGTGCACACTGTAGGTTTAAACAACTTTTCAAGCCCAGAAATTCAATCTCTGCTCAGAGTAGTTGGCTGCACCTCCAAAGAGATTCTTGGCATTGGATACACAAATATCATGTTAGACTTCTAAGAAGCTATCACGCGTATTTTGTCCTACTGGCAGATGTGACACAGAACCCCTCACAATGTCTTGTTTCATTTCTAGTTATCTGAATCTCAAGCCATCAGCAACTTCAGCATCTATCAGCATACAATGCAGCTAAGTTGCTTTCTATAGACATGAGAGCATTTCTGCTCCTAAAAATATTTTAGCCCTTTTTCAAGGGCTGAGCATTAAATAAAGATTAGCATTCGCCAAGAATAAACCAGGAAAATTTAAGAATAAACTTGTCATGTTAGCAAGGACCAGACCTTAATTCGAGGTTGACCTTACTTGTATCTTGTTGTGGATGTCATCTTTTCATGATTTTCAAGAAAACGCTGGAAAGATTCTTTAGCTTCTTTATATTTTGATCTTGCTTCTTCTTTTTCTTCTTTTTCTGTTTGAACTTTGTAAGCATTAAAGGCTTGCTTTTTTTCACTTAACTTTGCCAAAGCACTTGAAAATGGAGGGGAAAAAAAAAGAACAACTTAAAAAAGGGACTTTATATAGAAAAAAAGAGTCAAAAGAATACAAGATGCGACAAACAATGCAGACTTATGAGACAAAATTAAGTATAATATAAATTACCATTGCTCCATATATCTCAAATAAATGAAATTGCATTTTAAAAGACAAACAAAAAATACTAAAGTAATTAGTTTAAAAATAAAAGTTTAACAATAAAACATAACACAAAAATCAGAGCTTTAGGTTGCATTTACGCATTTCACAGAATACCGTATTATTAGGCATATCGGCTACTTGGCTGCCAGTGTGAACAGCAGCACCAAATTCAAGTAGCAACCTAAGAAGTCTGCAGCACCTCAGTATAAAAACATGTTTCTATTTCCAAGGACATCTTAAAAATCACATGATATAATTAAACCTAGGAATTTCATTTCTCTAATGAACAACGTGCCTTGGCTATAGCATGTTCAAAAACATACACATATTTATCAAATCAAAAGTCATGTGAGTAAAGTCAAAGTATTTAAAGATGGTATTTGTGTAAAAACATAATGAGAAAAGAATCAAACAGTACCTGTATCTAGGATCATTAATGATCATTTTCATAGCTTGTTCCCATGAAGCATTGGATGGTACCCGCTGTGAAGATATTAAATGATTATTAGACTTGGCACATCCAACAACTGATTTCTTAAAGTCACAGCAGATCTTTTAACACTCAGCAAGGAAAATAGAACATCGTACTTCAAGGTTGAACAATTAAATCTTTCAGAATTTTTTCTCTACAACTGCTACCAAAAGGAACCCAAACAGATTCTATCTATGCATGGGAAAAAACAAAGTAGATCTCATTTTACTCCCCACTGACTTCCATCTTTAGGACAAAGATGACAAAATCAGTCATCACGCATCAGGCAACACTTCAAATACCAAAACTTTATCCAATGGAGAGGTACACTTAAAATTTTATATAGTTTCAAAATTATGGCATTTTAAAGAAAAAAAAATGGTCTTTAAAAATACAAGAAAATACAACACCCCCTCCCCCAGAGGGCTTCTGAAAAAGGCTTAGACTATATATAATTTTCACTGCAGTGCTCTTTTCTCTTGTTTTTGTCTGGTACACAAGTCATGTTCCACGACATTGAGACACTCTTTATAAAAACAGGTAGCCTAATAATTTCCAGCAAATGGAGTTTTTGTAATTCTATGAAGCATTAAGAAGCATTTCCTGAAATACCTTTTCCTTTAACAGTTCTTTAAATGCTTGTTTTGCTTCTTCCTTTGTATTCCAGGTATAGGTTTTTTTAACTGGTTGGGCATCTTCATCCTCTTTCTTTGAGGCAGCACTATAAATAAAAATTACTAGATTTTATTATTTAGGCAGGTTTTTTTCCCAAGTTAGAGTCACTAAAGAGACATAAAACACCATAATAAGATACATTTTTTGATGCTTGGAGTGTTTTTATTAACTTTATTAGATGCAACAAAGACCGATTAGCATAGTACTTTTCAGTACGGGCAACATACACAGCTAATATGACTATTTTAGGGAAGTATTACCAATAATGTAATTGGCTACCTGCTCAAGTTACTTGTAAATTATCAACAACCCTGAAACTTAGCAAGAGTGCAAAGAATATACACATAAGTGTAAAAAGGATGGAAGTGCCTAAAAACACCCTCTTAGCTGTTACACAAACCTACAGAAGAGGATGCATACATGGTCAGTGGATGCTACTCCAGGACAGCATACGCTATCTTGCGGTTATGAAGAGCCTGAGCTACAAGTAGTTTTCTTCAGGGTTTAAAAGCTTTAGGGTGGGAGGGAACATTTTTTATAGTTTGATACTTCTTTTTCTTATTTATTCTTCCCTTCTACCAGAGTCATACACTCCCATTTCACAGAAGCGACCAGCTCAAAGATGCCTGGTCAACTACAAACCGGATGCTAGAAGAAATACAAAACCTGCAGTAAAGACAAATACTTCGATTTTCCTTACTCTCCTGAGGCCTCTTGTTTGGAGGAGTCCTCCGTAGCTGCAGCTTCTCCGCTCTGCTCCTGCCCAGCGGCCGCAGTTGCTTGCTGGCCCTGATCCTCAGATGTGGCTGCACTTTCACCTTCTGCCACAGAAGCTGCAGTAGCTTCTGCATCGGAGGCTGCTGTTGTTGCAGGAGTAGCCGCAGTGGAAGCAGCACCTGCAGCAGCTTCAGCAGTTGTGGCTGCAGCAGTTGTGTTTGTTGCTTCTGTTGCAGCTGCTGTGGCTGGAGTGGAGTCTTCAGGCTTGATGCTATACATATTAAACAACAGGAACCGTCAGTCCAAACACAGGACAAGTTAACGGCAAACACATCATTTCTGCATCTCAGATTATGAGGGAACGGCCTCAGGTTGTGCCACAGGAGATTCAGGTTAGATATTAGGAAGAATTTCTACACAGAAAGAGCAGTGAAGCACTCGAACAGGCTACCCAGGGAAGTGCTGGAGCCACCATCCCTGGCAATGTGTAGGGTTAGGTGTTAAGTTTAACAGGTTAGTTAGAGGGTTTTATGGTTGAATCTTGAAGGTCTTTTCCAACTATAATGATTCTGTGATTATATCTCAGAAAAAGAGCACAAATTTTGGACAGCTGATAGACATGAGCTGCTTTATTGAAACTATGCTTCTAAAGAAACGTAGGTCCAGGATTTTGGCTAAAAGAAAGGAGTATATTCAAGTTACACATATTGAATCACTTGTTGGAGCTGCAAAAAGCATGTTTTAAGATGCAAGGATTACTGTGCCCAAGGAACGAGCCAGTCTAAAATAGGATATTAAATAAATACCTGTTTTCTTCAGCTTTTATCATTGCTAAAGAAAGGAAAAAAACACAAAAAATAGCATCAGAAGAACTCTATATATAGAAAGAAAAAAGTTACCATTCATATTTATTAACATGACTAAACAGAAGTACAGCTTTAAATTTGTTACTTTTTAATATTTGTTCTGTTAATCTATTCAGACTAGAACAAAATTCAGAAATATTGCTAAATACTAAGAATTAAAAAAAGAACTCAGTTTAAAATTATTTCATCTTTAAAACACAGTCATTGGATGCTTCTTTTATTTCTGTAGTGTCTTTTAGGCATCCATTTCTTACCTCAGTTATTTTTATTTTTTTTAAATCAAAGCCTAATTCTCCTTACAATATCAAGGAATGCTATGCCAGAAGTTAAGAACAAGAGCACATCTATGCAGCGTGCTCTAGGCATTCCTGCTTGAGCAGGGGGGTTGGACTACATGATTTCTAAAGGTCCCTTTCAATCTCAACCACTCAGTGATTCTGCGATCACCCTGTGCCATTTGTACAAAAAGGAACACTGCCTTTATAATATATAAAGATATTATAATTTTACTGATATTTTTGCTAAATCAGTTTCACACAAAACATTTTGTCAAAGATTAAAATAAAATTATTATCTAAGCAAAGCCCTATGTGTGATTTTGGCTTTCAGCAGACAAATGACACTACTGACTATAAGATATATTACTGTTTTCAAAATAAATCATGTACACAAAATCCTCTACCTTCCCTACACAAGTTCTTTAATGTTACCTTCAAGATCCTCAAGTTCTTTGGGCTTCGCCCAGCGTGATTCCTTTGTTTGGGAATTGTAATAGTAGGGCTTTCCAGAATCAGATTTGTACTCTTTCCAGGGACATTTGGATAACAATTGCTGATGGAAAGAAAACAAAAACATAAAAACAGTCATACAATGGTATTTTACATCAAAAATAAGCACTAAGCCAACAAAAAAAACTTAAGGTTAAATGACCACAGGGATGTGTTGGGATCTTCCCAATGAAGATCTCCCCTAGTAACACAAACACCTCACTTATCCAGGTAGTAAAGAATGCAATCTTTTCATAAGGAAAAAGATATCTAAATTTGATAAAAACTGTTTAGAGTTTTTGCCCACCTTGCAGCTTCAAGTTTCACCAGCGTAAAGAATTTGATAGCTGCCTCAAAATAAGGAATGTTGCAAAAATGTTTGTTAAGGTTGTTCCCAAGGGAAGAAAACCTATCTGCAGAGCTCTCCTACTGCAGGACAGTTACACCAGTAAACTCTTGCCTGTACACTCGCTCACACACAGCAATCTCCATCTGAACTTGTTTTACCTCAGCAGGTGTTTTGAGATCGTCTGGCTTCTCCCATGTGGACTGTTTTGTTTCAGTATTGTAGTAGTATGTTCTTCCATCAGGTGATTTGTGCTCTGTCCATGTAGATTTCTAAGAACATACAATATGCCATTAACGCAGAGTAGTATTTGGGAGTCAAATGCTACGAAAAGCCACTATAAAATTTAAGTGCAAGAAGAAAGCAGATGAACCTGTTTAGAATGCTCCTCACTAACAGAACTGGTGGTCGTGGTGGTTTGCTGGGCTGCACAAACTACAGGATGCGTTGTCTGAGGGTGAAACAAAACAGAAGTCTTAGAAGACATTCTAGTTACAATTTGTTTTCTATTTGCACATGTATTCAAGTCTAATAATAATAGAGCACTGAAGGCAGCAAAATAAAAGCTAAACAAATTTAACTCCACTGTTCAAATCTGATTCTTCAAGTTCCAACCCCTTGTTTCATTACACAGAACACAAGTTTCACAGAAAAAAAAAAAGGATAATTGATATAAAATGATACATTTAACAAATAAGCTAGTTACAAGGTTTCCAAATTTGGAAGTGACAACCAAAACCGACAATGCGGTATCTTCAAAACAGCATGACAGGGACATTCCAATCATTAGTTGTTTAAGCAAGTTACTTTCTTGTCTGTCTTAGAAATGTTTAAACAGATAACTGAATACTTGCATAATTTTAAATGCAAGTCTGATAGTGAACATTGTGCGTGGATAAGACTACTTGAAATATTTTGTATAAGACAGAAATAAAAAAAGTTGAATTACCAATCAGCAGCAAAATGTGCTAAGTAGCAACTCTTCTATTCAGGTTAGTACTTAAAACTCCTCAAGAACCAGTGATGTTCTCAAAACAAGCGTTAGCAACTATTTAGGCTATTGTCTTTTTATCTTTGCAATATTTGGTTACAAAAGTCTCAATAAACTCCCATTCCTAACAAAGGGCCCGAGAAAGTACAGGGGACTGCATGGTGCCAGCATCCAAACCTGGCTTCTCTTGCTAAACACAGCCGTACCAGGAAACAGCAAAGAAGATTTACCCACTGCCTGAGTTCTGCTGTACACATCAGAACTGCCTAGTCAAAAAGTTATCAAAACAAGCAGCATAAAGTTACCAACTGTAAGTAAAAGTTAGAATCACAGTGAAACTGCAGGAAAACAAACACACAGAAACCAACAATAAAAAACACCACAGCCTTTACTCTTTGTCAGTGCAAATAAAAACAAACTGTACCTTGAATAACTATCTAGCCTGACACTTGCAAAGATTCAAATCTGAAGTAACATAGGCATCTATGTTTTCAATTGCTTGCTATTAAAAAAAAAAGACACAAGACAGACAACAGTCTCCAATTTCAAACAGAAACAGAAACACACTATAAAGCAGAAGTACTTCAGTTCAGCCTAAATTCCATTCAACGACAAAATACTGCTTTGCAACAAACAACAGATCTTGAAAACCATATATATTCAAAGCAGAACAAAAGCATTCAGATATTAATTTTAACTAATTACAGACTGGTGGTCTACAATCTCCAGGATTAAATAAATACATAAATTGCATACAAATAAAGAAAAGGAGAAGTTAAGCTTTCTTCTAAATTTGTAAGCCCAGCATACACCACATTTTTTTAAAAACTTAAAGAATTTTGATTTTCACTTACTTGAGTTCCAGGTGGTGTTACACCTTAAAAAAATAAAATAAATAAGATTGAGGTTTTTTTTTTTTTTTAAGTTAAAACTCAAAGTATACAGTGTCTGAAAGAAAAGTGTTCTTTGGAAAAAAGTATCCAACACATCTCTTTCCGGTTCAGAAAAGAACAAAATAAGCAAGCCTGGCCTCCACTCTTCAGCACAATTTGTTTCTAAGTATACAGCTATTACTCAGGCAAGCAAGCCTTTGATTAACTTATAAAAAGTTATAAGCACAAGCTGAAATGTGTCCCTAAATAAACACTGTTGGAATCTTTACATTTTGAGAAGCTGACAAAAGGTAACTGGAGTACAGATCCACACCTACAAACTACATGTATTGCCTCCAAATCTTTCATCTTTAACATCTGCACTGATGTTCTCTGATTACTTGTATATGTCCACCAAAATCCAAAAACGTTGTTAAAAAAATCTGCCTCTGATGCTGCCTTGAATATTCAAAAAAAAATCTTGCACATAAAAGTATAGTTTTAAAAGTATGTTTAAGTATTTCACCAAAATTAGGTTAAGCACCTCATTTAAGCACAACAAAATTACAACAGTTTCATACTCACCTACTTGCGCGTCCATACTGGTCACTCCTGGCTGTAGAAGCAATCAATAAACGCTCTATTACAATCGCACAGAAGCAATCAATAAACGCTTTATTACAATCGCACTGAATGCTTAAGGCATTAATAATAAATAAATAAATAAAAGGATATATCCCAACAAGTTCTTTCAGCAGCAAAATTCCCTGTGATCTTAAACATGGATTCTTAACCACCCATTACCACTTACCATTACCCATTGACCACTTAATTATTACAGCTTCTTAAATAAATGATTAGGGAGATCAAGGTAGTTTTCACAAGGGCAATATATGCAATCAACTACACCAAAGACATCTTGACATCATTTCAATACACCTTTATCTCCAAAATGAGTAGTTCTGAGGTAGCGGGGTGAAGCGGGGGGAAGGAGATTTTCAATTTCTGCAGCAGTAGCTTAGTATAATTCCACTGTAATTGTATTGCCAAAAGCATACACCTTTGAACATACAGAAGCGTTGGATTTGCTGCAAACCTATAACTGGTTTGGTTGAGAGCAACCAAAGGTCTTAGTGACACTCCTGACAGAATTTCAAACTAAGAACAATACCAACATAATTCAAATAAAGTTTTCCAAAATTCTTTTTTTTCTTTGGACAAAAATACAGCTTACAGGCTTATCATCCATTAGGGTTTATCTTTCAATTCTCTTCTGAACTTTATTAAGAAAAACCCTCACATAAGAACAAACTAAAAATGTGTTGAAAAGAAATTATATTACATCAAAAAGCATCAAGCAGGATAAATTATTCCGCAATTTAAAGAGTCTAAATCTTACTCTGTGTATTAAAAAAATCAAATTACTCTGTGCATGCGCATATATGTTTATGCTCAAGTAATCCTTCTATTTCTCTTCTTCTGCCTATTTTTATTTTCATCATTTTTAAGAAATTACATTAGTTCTACTCAGTGTTTGGAACCAAGCACTGTTACTCAGCTCTAACAGAAGATGACTCTTGTAAGAGCACTCTGAAGGATCAACATACTGCCACGAAACACAGTCAAGACCAAAGAGCACTGACATCAGTATAAATAACCCAATTGGCCTCAAGGAGCTCGAGATTATATTTTACGCTTGGAAAGGACAGCGTATTGCTCATCAGCTATCCATGAAAATATTATCAGATAGCTAGAAACCTGATGAAATTTATTTTTATTCACCTACGATTGTTTTAGATTAGGAAAAGCAAAAACTTCCTTTCATTTCCCAAAGTCTTTCTAGGCTGTGGTACACTTCCCATAGAAGGGAGGTAAAGGAATTCTTCCACAACAGGTACCTTCTGCCACTACGCACATGCACGTGATCTCCAGAGATCGCTGCCAGGGGCTTAAGAGTGAAACGAAAAAGCTGAAATACTCTGCTGTGTTATTTTGCTTCCTAAATAGTGCGTATTTGACTCAATCAAAATTTACTCCTAAGACAGCTCTGGAAACAGAAGGATGAGCCTTCTTTCTGAAATGCTGAAAATATACAGCAGATACTCAAAGTTAGTTAACACTACTGCTATGCCCCTAACCACATTTGGACATAGCATTTTGAAGATTTTTCTCCAAGAGACTGAAATTCTTTCAAAATTTCCTATGAGCACCACTCACAATAAATTAATGCTAATTTCAAAAGGGGAGAGAGGGTAAATCACTTGAATTTGTCTTTATTTAAATTGCACTAAGGTTGTAACATACACTTGTTTCCATTAAACAGAGAACCGCAGTTAAAAAAAAAAAAAAAAAAAGCACACAACTTTTAACCATCAGGCAGATTCTCTGGTATCTGCCCTCTGCTCAAACATAAAAGATGCTTCCCCATTCCTAAGATAATGAATATCTTCTCTTTAATACGAGTTCTCCATTACATAGCGCACGGCAGAGCGACAGTATATCCTTTTCCTTAACGCATTCCTCACACTCATCTTGGAAAGCTCAGCATGTTTGAGATCTCACTACCATGACTGAGATTGGCCAATGGGTTTAAGAACCCAGGGTGAGGCGGGTGGATGGATTAATATAGTACGTCTGGTTCCACATAATTCAAGAAAACAAAGACATACCTTTGCATACCTGCACCAAGTAATGAAAGCAACTGAAATGAAAAAAATTTACAAACAGAAAAGTTAAACTCACCGGAACTGTAGGCTGCATAGCAGCTTGGGACATGTGAGACATCATCATTCCAGGCATTACTGACTGCATCATCCCAGGCATCTTTAAGTAAACAGTATTTCAAATACACTTTATGATACGCCTAATATCAAATACACATATATATTGTTTTAAAATAATCACATAGTACCAGGTTCTACAAACCTATAAGCACTTGACAACACAGAGTTAAAGAAGCTGTAGAACTCTACTTCCCTTCATTACACTCCTACAGAATGTATATTAGGAAAAACAAGTATATAATTACTATCTTGAATTATATTGTAAGTAAAGACAACCATTTAAATTACAAGTACATCAACAAAAGAGTGATCTACTAAAATACTTATTGACATCCAAAATTACAACAGAAAAAATGGTGTTGTGAGATTTCTGTAAAACTTCTAGAATCTATTAAACAAGGAAAGGTGAACTTGAGTCTATGATTAATTCTGTTTGTAAATTTTGTCAGTTCTCAACCTTTTAAGAGTTTTCCCCTCCCCTTACTTCTTTAACGAAAAGAAACATTTTACAGTGATACTAAAAGAATAAGTTTCAGCAAATGTTTTCAAGATAAAGAAAGCTGCAAAAATTAACTCTCAAAGCTCTGAACTGCTTCTGAACTGTTCTTTAAAAATGTATGGATCTTGGCTTTTAAGAAATGGTGAGCCATAAAGAGAGACACGATTTCTTGGCCAAGGGGGTCAACCCCCTTCAATCTTTCAGTTATCTCCTTTACCTTTATTGTCCAAAGGCCAAGTGAGCCCATCCCCTGCATCTTCAGGGAGCATGAGCTCTCCTCATCTTGCATCTCTTGTGCAGAGAGGGGGATATCTGTAAGGGTTCATGTTCCACCCTCAATTCACAAGGTTTTCTTGCGAGGATGACCAAAGAAGGAGACTGGAAAGCAGCCCCTTCTATTGCTTGCCATCCCGTGAAAGCAGGAGAAGGTGGCACTCTTGCCCTAATGCTACTTGCAACTAAGGAGACTCTGGCTTCTTTTCCATGAGACTTTCCTCTGAATGGTGTTGACAGCAGCACCTTACTTTTGCTTAAGATCATGCCTACAGTAGTTACTTATCTACAGGGGTTCACTTTAGCAAGGAGGTAAACAAGCTACTGAAATATCCCATCTATGATATGTTTCACAAATAAATCTCCGGTACCTGATACAAGAAAAAACTTAGCATCCAAGGAAGCAAGGCACCACCAGCTGATGCTCTCTCTTGCACTAAAGCTACTGCAAAACAAAAACAAACCTGAAACTACAGGAGGCTACTGAGTATATTAGCCTCCTGTCCCCTCCTCACAGCCACGGGTCACTGAGCCTAATCTGCTCTTGCCATGCCATGTATCTAGCTGTTCATTCTGTATCTACCAAAATGAGTAAACTCTCTACTTATACTGTTCACTAAAATACTAAGACTAAAATATTAATTACATAAGAATAAGATCAACAAAACAGAAACCGGAAAAAAATAGCGGCATAAAACAGAACTGTTAGACATTTTTCATACACAAAAGCTCATACAATTAGCAATCATGATAACGGCCGAGTCCTCCTTATCTTTTAAAACTGCATTATTCTGAGAGCAGTAGCTTTAACACACTGCAGAATGATGCAAGAGCCTATCAAGGCTGTACACACTAGCTTTGGTTACACATGCTCTATCCAGGGTGCTGCAAAGGAAGCAAACGCATTGCAGCACTCGTGGGCTTCCCTAAGGCCGGCCCATCATGCCATCCTCCAACTATTTTGCTCTGCTCTCTGCCTCAGTGCAGTCAGTGTCACTCCATCCCTACCTGGGCAAACTACTGCAACGAGCAGCAGCACTGGATAATCTGTTCTAGCAAGGAAGAGAATTTGCTTCTTCCAGAAGTACAAAACTTCATGAGAAACTACATGGAAAAAGACCTTCCGTGAGTCTGGCTACTCTACCCATCAACCCGCTTTCAAATCTGCTAATCTGAAGAGCCAAATTTGCTTTTAAAGCTACATACAACACACTAGCACCACCAGTATATGATACAGAACTGTTCAGAGTTCTAGGATATTAGACTAAATAAAAAATTTATTTCTTCCCTGCAATTCCGTACAACTACTGTCCATGTTTGGACGTAACAGTTGGCCAAGAAGTAAAGAGACAAAAAGTTCTCTACCATTCTTATAGTAACACTACTTTATATTTCTAGCAGGACCTTATTTCTTCGAAGTCTACAGAAAACAATCAAACCGGTTTATTAAAAGACAAATTATGGATTCACATCTATGATTACTTAAAGTTCCAAAACTGTGAAAACACTTTCATGACCTGTTAAAATGATTTTTCACATGGATACGAATGGTTGCATAAAACATCCCGATTTATTCCCATTGTTGTTTGCAAGCTACTACATGACATTTACCTACCTCAGAAATGATCTGACCTCATTAGAGGAGGGGACAAAAGAAAAATCAACCAGTAAAAACACCTTACCTGCCCCATTGGGGGTCCTCCCATCGGAGGCATCATCTGAGGCATCATCCCATGTGGGACAGGTGGCATATTAGGCGGTCTTTGACCCATAGGGTGCATGCCCATGGGCGGGTAGTGCGGCATGCCCGGGTGCCCCATCTAAAAGCCACAAACAAACAAAAGAATTAGCACAAAGACAGAATCCCCTAAAACACAAAAGCTCAAAGATTAACACTCTGCTGAAAACAATATAGTCAATTTCAGCTTAAGACAGACAGAAAACACAAAATTCTAATGAAATGTATCAACTCTAGGGTTAACCATACTCCAGCAGAGTACTCTTCTAGGATGCACCAAACTGGAGATTATCAGCATTAACAAATGCATTTAAAACTTCACCAACAACCACCAAATGAAAACAAAAATCCATTTTTCATGCTACAGAAATGAAACACATACAGAAACAGATACTGAATACGTGTGGGTAACCACTTCAGCACACTCAATCAGATCAATGGAAGCACTCTTGGGCAGGGCAGAGCAGTCACTCAGATGACCAACATGTCTTTTGCTTCTTATGTCTAAGCCTGAAGCAGCTTCTCCCTTGACTATAATCCCTGTGTATTTTCATAAAAAATCTGAACCCAGTAGTTGTTCTCATACTTGGAACAATCACAGAAACAAGACAAAAAAAGCTGTCATCTGGAAAGAAACTTCTGTAAACACAAAGAAGCACAGAGGAGCTTCCTTCCGTATACAGAAACTGTTTAACTACCAGAATACACTAACACTCTTCTATTCCAATCAGCAGTATTAGTTTTAAGCTTGCCTTAGCATAAAGGCTAAGAAGCACTTTATTTTGAAAGACAAAAATCCCTCTCCGCCCTTTACTCATACATTTCACCTCCATTAGCTTACTAATGAGAACAGCATTCCAAGACAAAACGTTTTTTTTCTCTGAGCAGCAACCCTAGCAAGAAACAAAGAATGTAAGTAACACCTAAGAGAACACTGGTAATGCCTCTCTTTCACGCTTTAAAAGTTACTGTTCCACGAAGGTTTTTAGGGGTGCCCAAAGACAGGAACGCCTTTGGAGAGCTGCCGTAAGCATATGCTGTATACACGGACGGGCTCGCGGGCACTTGTTATACGCGCACGTACAGACAACGTAGGGTCCCCTGGGCGGCGCTCCCCGGGCACCGGGACTTCGCGGAGAGCCCGAGCGGGTCCCCCGGTCGCCCCTCCCCGTCACTCACCATGAGGGAGCCGCGGTCGACGCCGCCGGGCCGCATGGAGGGGCTGAGCAGGCTGCCCCCGCCGCACCTGCCAAGAAGGCGGCCCCTGAGTGGCTGCCGCGCCGCGGGGCCGAAGGGCATGAGCGGCTCGGGCTCGCCGCGGGGCGGGAGCAGCGGCGCCAGCAGGCTGACGGGCTTCCCCGACGGCCAATCGGGGCGGCCCGCCAGGCGGCTGCTCTTGGGCGATTGGTCCGCGGCGGTGGCGGCCACGGGCCGCACGGTGTCCCCCGGCGTCAGCTGCATGAGTGGCGGCGGCTTCGGCAGCGAGAAGGGCAGCGGCTGCGGGGAAGCCGCGGCCGCCGCCGCCGCCGAGTCCCCGCCTGACATGGCGGCCCCCGCGCGGCCTCCT
>JAUBNY010000082.1:1116393-1175604 GCA_032275445.1 Crypturellus soui | reverse complement strand
GGCGGGGGTGGGGCGGGACGGACGGCACCACGCCCGCCGGGGCGGGGGGGGGCGCGCGCCGCTCTCCTCGTCGCCTCCTTGGGCAGGCGAGAGAGTGCTGGCTGCTCCCCCCCCAACCCCGCGCGCTGCGGCGGGTGGTACGCGCTGCCCGCCAGCCTCGGCCTCGCTGTGTGTGCACCCCCCCACGTGGTGTGGTATGTGCTGTGAGTGCGCATGCGCGGTGCTCCCCCCGCGCGATAGCGGTAGGTGCTGCATATGCGCATGCGCAATGTCCTCCCCGCCGTGGAGGTAGGTGCTGTGTGTGCGCATGCGCAATGTCCCCCCCCGCCGTGGAGGTAGGTGCTGTGTGTGCGCATGCGCAGTGCCCCCCCTCCGCGCGGCGGAGGTAGGTGCTGTGTGCCCGCATGCGCGGTGGCTCCTCCGCCCCGCGCATAGGGTTTCAGAATAGTGGGGAAAAATAACTTTTTTGTTTTCTTTTCATTCAGATGCTCCAAGCTGGGTTTCACAGAACTCGATCCTAAGCAAATGCCGGTGTTGCCCTCCTTGCTTCATCCGTCTTCCACCCGTGCCCGTTTGAGCCCAGCATGTGTTTGCTGCTGCAGCCCCTCGGCAGGCACTGTCTGTCCCCTACCCCGTCTTTCTGCCTTTTTACCAAATTCTGGGCAAATTCAGCGCTAGAAATGACGGGAGGGGGAAGAGAAAGCCGGGGAGGAGAGCAGGGATTGATTCTGTGTTACAGTTCACTATAAATTTAACCAAAATCAAATGTAAATTGTATCCACTGGCCAAAGTTTAAGAAGTCCAATAATCCAAAGTTTAATAAAAGGCATGTATGCTTTTAGAAAAAAAAAAAGTTATTATATGCAAAAAAAAATCCACTTGTATTTATTTTTCTAAAAGCATACATGCCTACTGAGAACTTTGTGTGGTGGAGGAAGGAGTTGCATATGTGAACACTTTGTGTATTTTCAAGTATTTACAAGTGTTACCAAGTTAATGTTCAAGTTCCCAGTAACTGTAATGTATAAGTGTGGCCAAACACAACTTGCCTCTGTCTTTTGGTTTTGTTTTGTTTTTTTTTTTTTTTTAAGTTTCTTGAAATAAGTCACAGTTACGACGCTTTAGGTGTAATATGGTGTTCTGGGGCTTGGTGATAGACCCGGTTTCTAGTTCTGCCTGGTGTTCACGCGCGGTCACAGCTCTGCGGGTGATGCTCCCTGGTGCTCATCGCCATCTGGGGTCCCGGCTCTCGGGGCAGAAGTTTCCGGTGCCGTTCACCCTTGTGCTCAGTATAATTCAGGTGAATAAAAGGATAAAAGACAACCCACTTTGGGAAAGCACTGAAAGCCATGCTTAATTATTTGTAACTAGTTTTCTTTCTAAAAGCAGCTCTGAAAATGTAAATGCCGCCACATTTGGTGCTGATACTGCTGCCCCTGTGGAGCAACTGCTGCTGTTGTGGACCCCAAAGGCAGGAAACTGCCTTGGTTCCGGCAGGGGAAGCGCCACGACGTTCACGTCCTGGTGACGTCAGTCAGGGGAACAGACCCCTGACGTGGCGCTGGGTAAGCCGGCGGTCTCACGAGTAAGTGCCTGGGCACGCGGGCTGCCAGGATGGCTGAAGGCTCTTAGAGTAAAGCGACTAATCCAGTTCTGGAGGTGCCTTTGGTCTTGGTCCGTCTCGGGGGGGCTATGCTGTGGCTGGAGATGTGGGAAGTGAGGGATGGAGGGAAAAGTGCTGCATTTGCTGTCAGGTTGTTTGAGGTGCTGGCCAGGCAGAGCAGGCAACCAGGGCTGCTGCCTCCGTATGGGGAAACGCGCTGTTCCTGCTGCCTGTGGAGCTGTACTGTACAGTGCAGTCTTGGGATTGGTGTTAAAATACATACGTCAAACTCGCTTTGCATCTTCCAAAAGATTTGGGGGTGTGCTGCTTACTGTAGCCTTGCTGGCAGAATTTATATGAGATCTGATTTGGTGTATTTTCTAATGTTGCCTGTTGAAGCAGATGCTATTCTTCAATAGTGGAGAATCTGTTTTATCCCATTTGAATATTAGAATAGTCATCTCAACATAGCATTTATTGTTGCTTCTCAAATACTTAAGATTTGCTACAAACCATATAAAATAGAGGAAAATTCTATAGTGGTATTAAATTGGACAGCTACTGCTTTTACTGTTTCTAAGCCCATATATACATTGTAGTTAAAGTTAATACTATAAGCTGTAATCCTTGCAATTCTGGCAGTGCCCAAACCAAGAGTTTATTAGTACGTAAACTTTAAGAGACCTTTACTTGAGACTTTTTTTTTTTTTACCATGTTGAAATAAAATCTTGAAATCTCACATTTGCTATCTAGGATTAGTGGTGCTGCCGAAGGATTCAGTTTAATCTGAAGTGTTATCTGCTCTGTATCTGAACAAGAACAACGACACTCTCACAAGAATAGGAGACTCGTTCCAAGCTTGCAAGTAGATGATTTGTGTTTTCATAACTGCATCTAATATCAGGCTTCCCTATCTCACTTTGCTTAGGCTCGGGAATTGCCAGGGGGCTGGATCCGCTACGCGCGGCTCTGGCAGCAGCAGTTTCTGGTCTCTGGGGCCTGCCTTGCCAAACAAGGACACCCAGAAGATGTCCTTCCCCACTTGCGCCTGCCCTTCGTGTTCATCCTGCGTGTTTCTGCCCCTGTAGACTACCGCCCCATCCCTATGTCCATTGCACGCTGCCAGACAGGGACGTCTTCCTCTTTCCTGCCTCTCGGATACGGACTTGAACACTAATGGTATGAAAAGCACAATTTACTGCCGGAAGTCCTGACCTGTTGCAAAATACGAGTTGTCACGAACATGCAAAGATATTTTTGATTTTGGAGTTCTATAAAGGAAGTTTGAATCTGCCTGAATGCTTTTGATTTTGTACATAGTGAAGGCAGCTTTCAAAGAGGATTTTAAAATATTTTGGTTGCTCCTAAGTGCAAGTTTGCTATCTAGAGTCTTTGTTGTTGTTGCTGTTGGACCTGTTATTTTAGGCAACGATTAAATGAATGATTCCAATCTGGACTTAAAATGTTAAAGGTTGTTGATTAGAGTCAACTGGCCCCATTCCAAAGCTCTGGGAATCTTAAGCACATGTAAAAATAAAATGTAAAAGCTGTTTTCAATTTTCTAGGTTTGAGGCGGGAGTGCTAATTCCTGGGCAGTGCTGATCCAAAGAAATCAGAAGGTCTTTTGCAGTCCAACCAGCAGGGTGAGTGCTTGTACGCAGAATACAGTGTGCTCGGAAGCTGCAGGAGCTGCAGGAACGGGTCCGGCAGCGCCCAGCACAGCGCCTTTATCTAGGCTTTCAGCAACAAGATTAGGAGCAGCCATATGAGAAAAAAAATCATATTTATTATTTATTTTGGAGTGACATTTAGATTTTTGCCCTGTTTTATATGCACTGGTAAAATATTTTCAAATAACTGTCATACTAAGCAAAGAGCAAGCTGATCTAAAAGACAGTGTTGCCTTAGCAACTGTGCCCTTAATTTCAGGATAGACTAAAGCTATTGAATTCTAATATATTGAGTTTTAAATATCCCTCTGGACACTGCAAGAAATGGAGGAAATGGAGGAAATCAAATGTTACATGAAGCTAGTTATTACTTTTTTGTTTTGCAGCCGTGTCTGTGATTGCTACAAAAAAGCTGCACTTTAGGTTACACTGCCCTTTTTTTTCCAACAGGACTTACTAAATTATTCAAGAATTGAATGGCTTTTGTTTATTTGAAAAGTACAGTTAACAGTCTCCAAAAGCTTGACAGTGTGAAACACTGTTCCTTGCAAGTAGCGCCAGGGATCTCAAATGTATTCATCACTTAACCTGTTTGTCAAGAAATGAAGGGGAGCTATTTTTCCCTGTTCCAAAATTATTCTCTGCAGCTGAATTCTTCCTCTGAACATTGCCTCTATTTCACTCTTTATTCTATGAGAAATGTATTGAAATGTGCCAGGAATGTATTTTTACACTGAGTGGGAATCAGGCAAAGTGAATGAATGTGAGCCCGAGTGGGTAAATATGGGATTTTTCACATTTTGTTTCTTAGAAGAATCTTTGTGTAAATTTGATCCAAGTAACTAATTACTGATTTTGATAAAGCTAATTAGACATTTTATGCTGAATAGCTGTCCATCCCACTTATCTATTTCCATGTGCTTGTTTTGTTTCATAAAAATCAGACAAGGAAGAAAACAAGTAATGGTTGTTGCCTGATCCTGTTGCTCTATATCTGATTACTGATTTTATTGATTTTAAGGCTATATTATGGGCGCTTCATTCAAAACCATATCTTGAAGTTGAGAGGATTAAAGTTTTTTAAAAAAAATCTCGAATGAGATGTTACAAAGCAAAGAGAATAATGACATCTACTTAATAGCATTCACCCCCTCAACCAGCAGTTAAGAACCTTTGATGTCTTTAGCTACGAGAAATAAAAGGAGAAAGAAAACGCAATATATGTGAGAAAAATCAGAATAAAGCAACAATCCAGGTTGTTTGAAAATTCTATTTTCTATATGTCTAAACTTTGGAGCTTGTCTGAAATGTGTTTTTAAGATATATTAATGAAGCTGAAGATAAAAACGTAAGAATAAGACTCAAAAGGGCAGTAGATCTTCGTTTAATTCCCAAACGATGTTGGCAGTAGGAAGATAAAACTCATAATGTGTGGATGCTTTCCCTGTTCTGAAAATTCTTTCACTTTAGCATGATTTTTTTGAGGGAGAAAAAATGTGAAGTCTCACGAAGTTACTGTCAAATGTGGTAGAAAAGTCAGAACAAAAATCGAGGAGCTATTTTTGGAAATAATTGTAAAAATTCATCTCAGTATGTAAGTACAGTCTATCTTTCAGGAAGACAAATTCTTTTATAATCTTCTTTTATAATCTTGTTTTTACAGGTCTACAAAGTCTTGTATACTTTATTTCACTTCTTGAGTTCATTTTTCAGGGAAACTTTTAAATGCATCAATAAATGGATCGGTTCATTGTTATCCAGGAGGTGGTTTCTCCAGTTAATTGCTTTCTGTGAATTTAAACTTGCAAATCCCGGTAAATTGAGCTCCAGCATGGAGACTATTGTTCCTCAGGCTTCTAAAATGTATTTCCCTGTTCCTGGTGGTGATGTTTTGAACTGCTGTGGTCAAACAGGGTTTAAGAGCATCAATGACCAGAGTAGTTAGTCAGCCCTATTAAGAGGTCACAGAATGTAGGCTCCAGCATCTGTAGTAGTGTTGCATAAAAGGAAGCTTACCCTTGTTTTTAGTTTTAATTAATTTCTAGCATGGTGCTTTACCATGACAGTAAAGGTGAAAGACATAGGATGTTGCAGAGACTTTTAGGGAAGTTGAGACCGAATCCATTATAGATGTGAAACCAGTGCATGAATTTTTCATATGCTTGATATCCCAGAGCCGTAGAGTTGGCTTGGATCACCTCGGCCAAAGCCTCTGCTCTTCCTTGGTAGCGAGCCCTATTGCAGTCTCATTACAAGGAAAGGTCTAGCCTCAGCTCAGGGAACAAAAATCACTGAGTTCACAATGAAAACCTTCATCTTCATACTTTAAAGTAAATAGTATTACAGATGATGAAATGTTTAAAAGAAGCCAAGAAGTCAGGCTGTTTAATGGTGGGCATTTTTCAATCTATTATTCAGTACTAAAAATAATATAGGAGGAACTAAAGGATCAAAATCAATATATAATCTCATATTAAAGAGGAGAACTAACCTGATAATAAACACAGGTATAAGCACTCAGGGAAAAGAGGCTCCTTTTTAATGCTGCCCCTTACTTGAAAAGGGCACTGGAAAGAGCACTGCCTTAACATTGCTAGAAACACCGTCTCTAAAGTGTGATGCTCTCCATAGTTGCTTAGAAAAGCTTTTAATTACAGCAGCCTGTGCCCACGGAGGGAAATAACGGGTAAATTGAAAATGTGTTTTTTTCAGTAATCTGTTTGAAGCACGTAGGCACTTTCCAATTGGTCATTCTGCCAAGTTTTGACTCAACTTCAGTATTCTGGCTTTTCAAATAACGATTTTTTTTCAGTGTTTCATCCGTCTTTGACTTAAAAACACCTTCATAGCTATTAAATAGCTGTAATGATTGCATTGCTGGTGGGTATTTTTGCTTATTTTGCATCCTAATCAGGGGTAGAGACCAGGCTGGCAATCCACACCCGGTAACATGGAAAATGAAATCAGCCTGACAGCACCCAATGCTGCCGTCCCCCTGCTTGCCTCTGGCACTGCTCTGCAGCGTGGCTGTTCCTCCAACGCACGATGGAAAAGCCTGCGGGGGCAAAATTTTGAATGGTACCCACCATTAAAAATGCATTCAAATCTGCACATTTATATGTTCTCTTTCCAGTCCGAAAACACTTTCTAATTTCATTCTGAGTCATCAGAAGAGTTATGGAGCTTGTTCCATTCCCCTGGGGGGAAGCGCGGCAGGGTCCTGCGGCATTACTGCCCTCTGAAAGGCAAGTGCTCGTTTAGGCAGCCCTGTCTGGCGTCGCTGGGCTCTGCAGGTGGCCCGTGGAGAGCCCTGTGGCCGGTGTGTGAGCGGGGAGGCGTGCGCGCTCCTGGGGAGCAGGTGCCCAAGGGTGGTGACCTCGAGTGCCTTGTGATAGCCTGTGTCCAGCAAGAGTGAGCAAAAAGGGCACCAGCGTCTGGTACCCTCAGCTCTTCTATTACTTCTGTTGTGCTAGGGAGATCTCCTAGCCCTGTAGAGCATAAAACAACTGGGCTTGGTCAGAGCAATGCTGACAGGAGCCACAGCAGTGACCTGATACTGATTTATGGGCTCCAGAGCTCATAGGGTTAGATGAGGTTTTTTTTGCTCTTCCTTTTATTTTGCTTGTATATTTGCTTTCCTGCGTTTTTGCTGGTGTCCAGTGTTTAAATGCAAAAAGTTTTACTGACAGTTTTAATGGCTGCTGAAGCCCGCAGTGAAGACTTCATAGTTCAAATGTGTTTTATGCAAAGTTTGCTTCTAAATTACTGTCATCACTTTACATTGTCATCAGTGTCTAGACTGGGGCAAACAGCCGACTTCTGCCTGTCACAGCCGTCATCCTTGTTGAGTCAGAGTCGGAGTCTTGACGATAATATGTAATAAGTAAAAGTCCAGAATTTGTCTGAAGTTGCAGGTATATGATTTTATGCAGCGCTGGGTTCTGACCATATTCTTTAAAGATTTCTACTAACCGTTTTTGGCAACATAGTCTCTAAATTAGCAAGCCAAGGTGACTGCCAACTGCTTGCTTCAAAATCCATCACACAGTTGTCTGCAAGATGACGGGAGGAGAGTTTAATTAGTATTTATTCTTTTCCCTTCCTGCCTCCTCTCTTGTGACTTTTTTTCTAATTCAAATCTTGTTTTAAATGTGTTTGCTGGGCTAAACAGTAGCTCCAGTGGAAACACAAGCACCACCAGCGAGATGCTTAAATTTAGGGCATGTTTCTATTTGGATAGAAATATTTTCTGTGTTTCCCTCTCCTGCAGCTGCCACAGGACTCTCTCAAATCATAATGCAGAGTGTTTGCTTTTTTAAATGGTACCGTGCTGCTTGGGGCCATATCGATTTGTGTGCTGAGGCTGCCCCGGGTGCCGCGTGGCTGCGGCCAGTCCCTTGCGCCGTGCTACAGGAATCCAGCTGTTTTCAGCGCTCCTCATGCCTCAGACCCCTCCAGTAATCGTTATTTTGGCTTCGCTTCCCCACAAAGAGAGGCTTGTTAAAAGGATGGTATTTTCTGTCCCTTTGTTCTGTTCCCAGTCACTACCCAGAAAAACGCCGACTTTCGCGGTTCGCTGGGCTCAGTGCCGGTGGAGACGAGGTGGTGGGGCAGGGGCTGAGCAGGACTTGCCCTGTCTGAAGGAAAACGCTATGGGGTGAACTCTGCTCTTCTGAGACAAGAGAAAACTCTCGCGGGAGCCATGCGTGTCCAGCGCCTGGAACCCTCCCACCTGCGGGTGCACCGTGTCCACGCTGCCTCACTGCTGCCTGTGTGGAGGAAGGCAGAGCTGGTCCTGCGTGCACGGGTCTGCCTGCTGGAGTAGGGCTGCCTGCCAGAGACGTGCACCGTGAATCCCCCGTGGGGCAGTCCTGTGAGTTTGGTGATTTTCATGAGTTTTGCTCTATTTATGAGCCTTCTGACTTTCCTCCTCAGGGGCCGGGGAAGTGCTAGGGGACTGGCAGGTCGTTCTTCCCATCTTGGCCATGCTGTGGCCATGCAGAATGGGACTGTGGGAGCTGGCTGCACACTGAGATACATTTCTGTATAAAAGTACAGGATTAGTACATCTATTTTCATTTTTGTAAACATGTAGCTGTCATAAAATACTGTGTTTGCCCTTTCATTTCACACTGAACAAAAAAGGTCTAAATACCTTCTTAATAAACCCTTCTTCTTTGAGCTGTACTATTGCAGAGTATTGCTGGTCCGTTTGCAAATGCTTTTTCAGATGGGACTGTTCAGGCTTCCTGCTCTCTGTGCCTTAGCTGTGTGACATTTACCTCCAACTCACTAGGTATCCAGCTGCTCAACCCTCTAACTTGTGTTTTCTGCATAGAGCAGAATTCAAGTCTACCTGCACACCATGAGTCTAATTGCATTAGTAGTCCTGGTTGTAGTAACTGGAAAGTAATTCTCTTCAGCTAGTGCTCTTAAAGAAGCCTTCTTCAAATGTGTTAAGCCTCTGAGTAAGTCTCTTGACTGGAATGATTTCTCCATCTGCAGTATGGATGTAATATGTGGTTGTGTTTTAATATTTAGGTTTGTTTTCCTACTTTCTTTTTCGTGCCAAAATCCAGGTGGATGGGGGTTACGGTGCGCGCTCTCCTTGATTGTTAGGAGTAAATACAAGGTCCCGGATTGCTGCTTCCCAGGCCTGGGGTCAGTGTTCCAAATGCCCAGCACCCCCAGCTTGGCATAAAGCAGGCGGCTGCAGAGGGCCCTGACTCTCTTCCGGGGCCACGCGGGGATGCGGGTGCCCAGGGCACCTCCAGTGACTTGTTTATAACACGGACAGACAGCCCGAGGCGGGAGGACCGGAGCTGTTGCCCACTGAAGCGAGGGGCAGGAGACCGCCTTGTGAATCGCAGCAGGCTGCGCTGTTCCTCGCGTGTTCTTCACTTACCACGCACCAGGGCGGCAGGGCAGCGGCGCCTGGGTATCTGCTGTTTGCAGAAACAGAATGTCCCTGTTGTTAAAATGCCCTAAGAGTAAGTGCAGAGCTTTTTAGAGATGCCATTTAATAATCTCCACTTTGTTGTTGTCTTTTGTTTCCCAGAAAACCCAATGGAAGCATTTTTTTCCTAGCATAACCACGACAGTGATTTGGGGGTTGAATATGGAGAACCTATATATATATATATATATATTTATTTATTTATTTATATTTATATTTATATGTATACACACCACACACATATATATCTACACACACACTCTTTCTTCATATTGCAGGAGGTGCAACTTCTGCCAAGATCCCTATTTCTGAAGTTTTGGTCAGTGGGGCTGCTGAGCACAAGGTGCCTGGTTCTCCTTTAGACCAGCCAGTAAACACCTACCCTTCCTTCCACGCTGCTCTACTGCGGCTCAAGGAAGCACAAGTGTATAGATGAAATGTGCTTTGATTAGTGGAGCTGCGTAAGGAGGTTGTTGATCTGGAAAAGGATCTTGGTTTAAGAAGGAGTGCTGTAGCAGGACGAATTGTCACGATGCCACCAAGAGCACGTTGAGTTCTCCTGCCTTTACCAAAATGGATCGTGGCTCATGGCTCTGGTGAGTGATGTGCTTACGGAGTGAGAAGCCTTTGAATGCGGATGGCGCTCAGGACCCTCTTACCTTTCCCTCGCAGCAAATGTCATCCACAAAGATGCTGCAAGTGCCTGTGTGGAAGCCCCAGCTCCGTTCTGCCTGCACGCCGGCCTTGTCCTGAACCTGTCAGCCATCCCCAGCCCCTCCATCAAAGAACCTTTCTGGAGAGCTGTGAATAAAAGCATCCATGATCACAGCAGCTATTTTATGACTGGCAGCTCAAATTAAAAATGTATAAAAATACATTCTTATTCATGCACGCAAAGTCAGTGAAACTTATCCCAAGCTTTTATACTTATGCAAAGCATAGACAAAGAAAGTCTCTCCTGCTCTTCCTCCAGCTGCTGGTGTCACTGGTGGGAAAACAAACCTGCCATTTCAGGTCTCTCTCTAACTGCTGCTAATTTTCAGTATTCCAAATAAACAATCTCTGCAAAATCATATTGTCTTTAAAATGTTTTTATTTTATTTTTATTTTTTTTAAGTAAAACACATTTTGAAACTTAGCATGACGTTAGCTAAATCCGAGTTCTTGGAAATTGAGAGAGGGAGTAATTTCCAGCAATTGCCTCTGCAGTTCCTTACTGAAAGCTCCTTACTGTCCTGCTTGTAGGAGAGAGGAGCTGCAGGCGAAAGCCATGGTGGTCTCAGCCGCTGCAGAGCAAGAGGAAGCAGCTCTTGCGTGGGACGGAGACGAAACGCTTCCAGGTACGAGCCGCACTTCTCGGTGTTCATCGCTGCAGGTGGTAGCACTGCAGGGGATTTCGCAGAATCACAGAGCATTTGTTATCTGCTCGCTGTGGAACAGGCAGCAAAGCACTCGGACCCCTGCTCAGTGTGGTTCAGAGAGGGCTGAATGCACCTGCATTCAGTGCAGCTCGGCTGAGCGTTACTGCTGCTTTATTCCTGAGCAGAGTAAGTTTTTCTCCAGCGCCTTGAGATTTCTTGCCACATCTGGCTTGCTGGAAGCACACAGTAAAGACACGCAGTATAGTGCAATTACATCTGACTGCAAGCATGGCAGAGAGGCAACGCAATAGTGCCCATAAGGCATTGTTATTATTAATAATCATTGCTGGATTGAAATAAACATTATCTTTAAGCCCCAGTCATTTTATGCAACCTCTTGAACATGCATAAAATCACTGTGGAAGTACTGTAGATGATTCAAGTGTTAATTACACAGTGTTACTTGATTGTATATTGTAGTATCCCCTCGTAACATTCAATGGCAATTTTTTAATTATATTTTTATATACTTTAATACTTTTAATAATGGTTCCAAATTATTCACAGATTTGGATTAAATTTTACTCTATGTAACAGTTTAAATCAGTTGGTATGCTAAATGTCTGTCCATGAAAACCACAGTGTACAAAAGCTGTTACAATAGTCAATATCCTAAATACTGAATTATTCACATACTTTAGCATACTGTAAATGCAATATTGCCTTTGCAAGTGTAAACTGAGCTTCTGATCACACCATTCTGTAGATTCTAGCACTTAGTCTGCACTGCAGCTTCCCTCAGAAAAATGATTCAAAATGGCAATAGACCAAACAAAATTATCTGAAGCAAACTCAAGAAAGAACAGAAAAGAGAGAGGAGAGAGAAAAAATGACTATAATAAATGTGTTCAGCTCAAGTATATTGCATAAGGCTTCTCTGCTTGCTGCCTTGCATTATAATGGATATGCACATGATTTTTTTGACAAGGTAAAAGAGAATAGGCCACCAAAAACAACTGATACAGCAGCTTTTATTTAGATAGGTTTCAAGCCTCTGCCATCATGAATACATGTTACAGAACCAAGCTTTAATTCTAATTCTTTACCAGCACAATATTAGTGTATATTGCCATACTCTGAAAATTTGTATAGCTCCGCGTCTCAGGGTTGGTGAACTGCTAGCATTGTGAAGTATAATAGTTCAGTTTGAGATTAGTGCTGATATTGGATTTATATGAGAAAAATAATGATACACTGACATGTCATAGCTCTGTTGTCTCCTGTCTCATAGAGGAGATACGACAAAGAAATATTTAGTATATTTAAACAGGCTTCACTCCGAAGGCACAAATTGCTCTTATTTAAAACATGACCACTGAGGAAGCACAACTGACTATGTTACCTATAAAAAATGAGCACAAGTTGAAGAGGTGATTGGCAGTAGCCTTCCTGCTTGGTACTAATGGGGCGGGAGGATGCTGTGGAGAAAAATGGTGGGGAAATGCAGAAGGGAGGAATGAAGCAGGGGGAGCTGATTTCAGAATCGACTTTGTGGCAAGCCCTATGAGCTGAGGAAGCCCGAGGAAAGGGGAGACTAAAGGAGTTGTGGGCAAGAGGGGAGGAGGTGCTGCAGGGTGCTGTGCTCAGGAGCCCTGCAGCGCGCGGCCGTGCCTCGGCCTGGCTGGAGGAATCCGGAGCAGTAAGTAGCAACATGGAGTGCAGGCATTTGATTTTCAAGGAAACAGGAGACCATTGCACCAAAAATAAGAGGCTTGCCCTCTTACCTGTTTGCACAGGGATGTCCATCATGTATGGGCAAAGCTGCTCTGGTTAATGTCTCACCTTGCAACAAAAGGGAAGATACCATTTATGTTTTATATTATTTGCTAGTGCTTATGAGCGTTACATTTTTAAATACCTATTATTTTCTAGATAAAATGGAGTGAATTTTAAATTTCATCATAAAAAGGAGCTTTCCCTAGACTTATCTAGTGTTCCAAGAAATGCTGTATGTCCTTGCTTACTTCATATACTGCCATGCATGCATTCTGTCTTACAGAATGAGTCGCTGGTTTTAAGTTTTTGCTAATTTTAAAAGGAAGACCTGATTAAAAAGAGGAGCTGAGGTAGGCAAGGTGTTTCAGTGACATCCAGCTAAAACCAGACGAGTTTAGCAGTCCCAGACATTAGGTTGAGCAGGCGGCTGAACCAGGGCAGACCATGCAGCTGTCAGCCCGCATGGGCTCCAGCCGTGCCTGCGGAGTCCATGGACTCTGTGCCCTGCTGTGCGTCTGGACACGCAGTTCCCACCATTTCCTACAGCACAAGGACAGCTGCTTTGAGTCCCTTGGTGCTCTTCATTGGGCACCAGCAGGAACACAAGGGGCTTCTAAGATGTTGCTGCCTGTAGCTGTTGCTTCAGCAGGTCTCTGCTTTTTCCTAGGGGCACCAAGTCGGTGTAGTGACTTATAAAGGACGTGGTAGCAGCTTAACTGTCACGGCTGGCAAAGGAAACCAGGTTACCCATAAACTTCTGACTTGGTACTTCAGCTGTGCTCATGAAGGTAGTGCAGAGCACATGGTGGTGATGGAAATGACATTCCAGTAAAACATTTTTTAGAAAAGACTCTTTGATGTTAGTTTTGATTTTATGAGACTTTTATATGTTTTTTTTCTTCTCAAAAACAAACTTGTTCCTTGTTTTGACTTGCATTTTTGTAATTAACTGCACTGCATGAAAGCGAGCAATTTGTCCTCAAAAGCTGCAGGTAAACCAAGCAATGCTGTTTTAGCTAGTTTATTCATCCATATAGCTCTGTGCGAGTTTCTGCAAATGAGATGAGAATTTCTTCCTCTTTCAGCTCAGAACAGGTCCTGTTTTTTCAGCATTGTAGTTTCATGCATGTCTGTTTTGAGGCGCTTGCTGTTTTATCGTTTATGTGTTGCAGCAAGGCCCAGTGCATCTTCTGCCTTGTCCTGAGAAAGTGGGACCTGCAGGTGGGAAGGTTGCTCTGGGTGAAGGGGACCTGATGCTGGAGTGGCACCTTGCCCTGGCAGGAGCTCCGTGCGCTCTTGCCGGCCTTCCTGGAGCCACCCTTGGCAGCAGCAGCCGGGTCAGCCTGCAGTGCCAACGCTGCTGCTGCTGCTGCTGTGGCCAAGCAAGCCGCCTTGGCTGGGCAAAGAGCAAGTAAAAGCTGGTGCAGAGTCAGCCTCTGCACAGCTTTAATCTTTATATGCTCGATAGCAACGTGTATTGCATTGCGACATGTTATTGTATTAACTGCGCTTTGCTGAGTTTGTATCTGTGTGCACAGCCTTGGGCACTGCTGAGGCCAGCTCTGGAGCTAGGGACACCCCGCGTGTCACGGTGTTCCTTGCCGTCTCGCTCGCTGCTGGGATGGCGGGGAGGGACCTGGGAAGGAAGTTTGTGTCCGCAGCCGCTGCCTGCGGCTGCCGTCCTAACAGAGCTGGGCTTTGGTTTGTCAAAGACAAGGTCTGAATTCCCTAAAAAAGAAAAGGAAGCAAAAAAGGCTCCACTGAAATGTTTCTTACTCATATTTTTAATGACAGCTAAGATGGTATTTATTATTAATTAGAAATGATTTAAAAACTAACTCAGCAGTTAAGCTGCATTTTGTTGAGTCTTTAATACTTTTGGTTTAAATAAACAGAAACTTCTGTTGTTCTGGGCTTTTATCTAAATATATTACCATTTTGAACATGAAAATATGATTCACCTGTGCCATTAACATTTAATAATCTTCAGTACTGGTGCTGGTACAATAACATTAAGCAGTACTTTGTGTTGAAATTATATATGGGTATTAAGTGGTTTCCTGCAGGCTGCACTTTGCATACTGGTATCTCCCAACATCTCTGCAAAGCTGATGTGATCAGTCACTGCAGCGGCGCCCGTGCTGCAGCAGGACCCAGCAGGTGCAGGTGGCCCCATCACCCCCCGCTGCTGCCCGTGCTCGGCCCGCTCCCACGCTCCCACTGCCCGGATCTGCAGGAACTAGGGTGCTCTTCGTGCTGGCCGCGGCTCGGCTGTTGAACCTCCCTCTGTGCTTACGCTGTGCGGAAAGCAAGCCAGGCCTCCCTCGCCGTGCCAACACAACTGCGTTCCCTTCTTTGGGAATCTCTGACGGAGCAACGGAGGCAAGTGGCTGGAAAGGGGTCCCTATCTCCTAGCAGACTACTGCACATCTTCACATCATCAGTTGTCAGAGATTAAGCAAACGTTGCTACCTTCCTCTGCGCAAGCAGCAGTAAAAACGTGCTGGGTGAGTGGACGTAGGGAGACAACAGGCCCTGCGTGCTCAGCCTGGCTCTGCCTCCTGCCGCTCGGGGAGGTGACGGGAATGCTGGGCTTGCTGCCACCTCCACCCCAGAGGTGCCCGCACTGCCATCTGCACACCCAGCTGGGCACGCAGCTCCATCTCCAACCGCAGGATTTGTGCTCTAATAGGGGCTGATTAGCCAACGAAAGTCATTTGGGGAAGCTGCTTCCATTCTCCAAGTCCAGCTCGCACTGTAGGACATGGGGAGGATTACTAGTTACTTAAAGTACATAGTAGTTAAGTACATAAGTACTTAAAAAGAAAAGTTAAAAAGAAAAATTAAAAAGAAAAGTTAATGTTTGTTCTATAGAAAAGGAGCAGGACTTTTTTTTGTTGTTGTTATTTCCAAGGGAAGTGAAGAACATACATCTGATCTCTGTGTTGTGAGAGTTAAATGCTGATAGTAGCCTTCAGGCAATGAGGACCTGAGTCTAAGCTGTGATTGCAGTAGGTTACATCGAAAACATCCATGGTTTACATGCTGTTGCTCATTTGCACCAACCAAGCCATTCCCATTTTCACATCCTAAAGACTGTTTTCAGAAGCCCTTAGCTGTGCAGATGTTCCGGGTCAGTGGCGGGGAAGGGCCCCAGGATGGCACAGGAGCAGGATGGGTTGTCCCGGGAGTCTGTGCCACCTTCATCCTTGGAGCCTGGAGAAGGCACGAGCCCTGCGCCGGCACCAGTGTGGCCCCTGCTTGGAGACAGGGTTGGACTAGAGGACCCCACCAGCCTGAGTCGTCCTCTGATCGTGTGGACACCGATGGGGACAGGGATGGCACCAGGAGCTCAATAGCCACAGGCAGACAGGCACCGGGGCTGTGGGACACGCTGCCTTTCGGAGAGCAGTGCAACGGCATGCGCTGAGAGCTCACTCTCGAGCGAGCTTTGGGACTACAGCCAAACTGTGTCCTGGCTGTTGGTTATGTCCCGGCTGTTAGTCATGTCCTGCCCGATGTCCATGAGTGCCAACATGGGCATGGAGGCCGTTGCCGTGTGAGCACTGTGCCACATGCGCCGCGTGTGCTCAGCAAAGGCCCCGGCTCCTGCTCGCAGGGACGTCGTTGATTGCGCAGCTGAAGTGTTACAAAAGGGTTTGTGAGGATTATCAAACGATTGTGTTCCGCTTCTGTACATCTGCAAAGTGACTGAATCTCATCTGTCATCTCAGCGGCGCATTTTTGTTTGAAATGTGTTTGCACTTCCAGTCATATTGTATGCAGACCCATTGAAATAGATTAAAAAAAAAAAGAAAGTAGCAATCTGCATACCTTAGTGGCATCCATGGTAACAATCTTCTGGTTGCAATTAGTGAGACTCATGAGAGAACAAGACTGTTTATCATGCTAAAGGAGATAAATAAACACTAATAACCACCTTTTTCATAATGCTTCCCCCTTAAGTTTTCCATTTGTGCTGGATTAGTATTCATGATTTATGTTTAGTCATATTTTACCATTTAGAGCTGCACTTTTTATTCATCTTTTATATTTTTGGCATCTGGTTATTGTCATTTGCTAAGCAGAGTTTCATAATATATCTACCCAAGTCCAATTCGTGTACTGAAATGATAAAGCACTAGTCTATTTTCAAAAAGTATAAGCAGCGTATGAAGTACATTAAGTCAACAGCATATTCCAATATTAATGGTCATTTCTACGTGTAATTTAGAAGATAACTATGTCTTATCTGCTGAGCTCAACAGACTTGATTCTTGCAAGTGCTCTACCTATGCATCAAGCACTGAAAAGGATCTGAGTAATTTAGCAATGAAGGTTACCGTGAAAACCAGATCCTTGGTGCCTTCTTGGGGCATTGGCACGCAGTCGTGTTCTGTATCCAGCTACAATTCACACTGGACCCGACCCAAGTGATTTGTAGGACCGGTCTCCTCTTTCACGGCTCTCACAGCTGCCTTTGGTTGAAATGTTGCGTTGACCCACGGGGAAGGTCAGAGAGTGCAGAGCTGCCATGCTGCGGGGTGAACCTACAGGGTATCTTCCAAGGAAACCTTGGATTTCGCCTCCTTTATTCGGCAAGACAAGGAAGTGCAGCACTTGCACTCCCGCTTTTGGGCAGCCTCGGCCAGCACTGCCTGGCTTGGCTTGTGCTATCCTGCATTTTGTACCCGCACCATCCCCAGGGCGAACGTGCCCGGGTTAACCCTTGCCCAGCAGCAGTGCCCAAAGGCATGTCCTGCTCCAGCCTCCTCAGCGCCCTGAGCAGCCCCAGCAGGGGCAGCTGAGAGGAGCCTGTCTCAAAAAGGCCACCAACCTGCAGCCCCCTGTGTGACCCACATCCACTGCTCTCCCAGGGGCTAGTCACGTTTTAGGGGAGAGCTTTGGCACTTGGGGGTCATTCTGCTTGCTCATTTCATTTCTTTCAGTAAGTTTTTCCTCTCTGCATTTTTCAAAGCAAGCATCTCTAAAAACCAAAAATTGCAGGAATGGAAGAAGAAACAATGTATCTTTGAATATTATTTATTTTAATTATTTTGATACACATTAAATAATGTAAATACTCAGAAAACAGACATAGATGAATAGTTAGAGACTGCTTAGAGAGTCCTTACATTTCCAAACACATTTTCAAGATGTGAATTAGATTTAGATTTCTAAGGTAAAGGTTCAAATCCTTGAACTTGTTACTGATCTCCTGAGCAGATTGCTAAGGGAGCAGCACAGCTCATCCTCACAAACATTTGTCAAAGTGAAGAAACCAGAGAAAATAAGGCAAAATAAGAGTAAGAAAAGAACTGTGACACTTTTCTTGAGTGCAAAGTTGAAAATAAAACATGTAGACGTAATTGCCAAAACTCAGAAATGACACTTAGACAAATCAAGGGATCATTTATTTTTTTTTTTTAATTAGCACTGTGCATGTTGCAGCACATAGGAGTTAAGGATTGTAGATTTTGAAGTAGTACCACTGTCTCATAGTTTACAGTTCACCTTTTTCACTAAAATATTTCACATGACAGCATAAAAGTGATTTTTTCTTGGTTGGACTACAGTCTGTGAATTTTTTCTTGTTACTATAAATGTGGCCCAAAATAACAGCTACTTAAATGTCACTTTTTTTTCAGTGTCACCCTGTGGTTAAAAGATACCTCCAAGGAGGCTCTTCATTGAGGTCTCCCAGTTTCTGGATGACTGGTTTATCTTTTACTCCCAATCTCACAGGGTCTTAAGCAATTCCATCCAAGTGCTGGACTGAAGTTACTCGCCAAGCGTAACTATAAACTATAAAAACTACATAGACTGAAAACTATAAATCAGTACTGACACCTTTAAAAACTTATAAACTCTAACAGTTTTCTTCCCTTGATTTTAATAATGTCATTGGTTCCAGATTTGGACTAGTCATAAAGAAATTAATAGGAATTAGCAGTCTCTGTTAACAGAGTGAGGTTAATTTCATTAAGTCATCTTGCCATAAACATTGCAGAAACTTTGTGCTATTGTTTGGCAGTGAACTATTTATAACAGACAACTGACGCTGCAGTTCTTGCAAACTGTGATGCTTGATTAGAAAGACTCAGTGTCATCAAAACGCTGGAAATAAATGTTCCCAGCGTCGTTGAGTCCTACAGAGAACAATCAAAAAGTTGAGTTTTGATTCCTCAATTAGCTGCAGGGTTAAATTCTGATGAAAATGAGGCATCCAAACATGCATCAAACTGTGTCTGACAAGACTTCCTAAAATGAACATCTCAGTGCTTTCATGTCTAGCAGTCTCCTTTGGTTGGCAAGCCGTGGAGATGGTATAAGGGACACTGGCTGCTTTAAGAGACTATAGGTGATATATATCTCGCTTGCATTTTTGATCACAAGGAATATAATCGTCAATCAATATCAAATATTCATTGCAGAGCTAATTAACAATTAACATTTATGTCAAACGTTTGGCAAGAGAGCTGAAGACAGATGGCAAGTAGGCCCGGGCTGCTTGTTTAGTGGAGCTCTATTGTGAGCAGGTTTTGTTCTGCTCTGACAAGGGGCACAGCTGGCAGCGCGTCCCGCAGAAGAGAGGAGAAGGTGCCATCCGTATGGAGCAGGATGACAAGGGTAAAGATAGGCAGGAGACACAATAAAGGCAGACAGAGGGAGGGCAGAGGTGTCAGGAAGCAGCTGCGGCAAGAGGAGCTGCTCAAGGACACATGGCTGATGGTTTCAGGCCTTTTGTACTCTCCTAAAATGCCATTTTTTGGTATTTGCATCATGTGTTTCACCCATTTTAATCTATAGTGTCACAGCTGTAGCATCACGGCATGGCTGATATGTACAATGCAGAAAGCATCTCCCCAGTATCGTGTAACTAAACTACCTAGCTGGCACTGCGGAGAGGCACACGATGACAGCAGGGAGATCCTGCTAATTATGGTACATCTTAATAAACTCGCTTGTACAAGATAACTCCTTAGTATGGAGCCTGGATGCTTATGGGCAGCACAGCAGTGCAAATGCACCCTGAGGACTGGCTGAGCATGGTCAGAATTAAGCTCTCCTGAGCTCTGACAACTTCACTGTGCTTTAAAAGTGAATAATAAAAATTTTCCAAAGTGCTTTATTCACTTGCCTCACAAACCAAAGTACATGAAGTAACGAGATAATAAGCAGGTCTTCTCACTTATTCCTCTTCCTGGAAATACCAAAGACTGAGGACATTTATAGTCAGGCTTGGCTACGAGCCTGGGCAAAAAGAAACCCACATCTGTATCTTCTAATTTTGCCTCAGTTGAAAAAGCCCTAGAATTTAGTACTTTTTATAAAATTTAACATTGATCCTAATGGAATTCATCAAGAAAATCTAAACAGAAATGCATTAAAAGGGCCCCGATAAAGCGCCACCAGTATACACAACTATAGAGTAGAACAAAGAATATATTTGTAGTAACATAAGAAAACTGAAAGCTGAAAAGAAATGAAAAGGCTCATGATGAAGTTTGATTATTACCCCATCACCGCAAACATTTTTTACATATCTCATATGATCTAATTTATTAATCTGACATTAAAATAATGCCTTAAACATTGCCCAAAGTAGAGGAGAAAACACCTTTTAATTAGACACCAGGAGCTGACTTCAGCAGACTTTTGGATACAAAATGCAAGGACTTTTTTGGAGCAAATGCTGAGGACTTGTTAGCTCTGTCATCACACTCAGCTAGGACTGAGCTACCTGCAGGGCTTCAGTGGTCCTACAGCTTAATTTATGAGCAGAATTTGTGGTGAAAACAGCTTTTTAGCTGGAATGATTTTTAAGTCGTGTACATGATTCTGAAGTTCTTAGACTCATTTTCTCACACAAATGCAGCAAGTGTGACAATTACTAAGACATCCGCTCGATGACTTTTCAAAATTTAGAGTGCCTTCCTATGCACTTCAGGCCCCGACTGCTTGAGGACCTCTGCAGAGCTTCAGAGCCAAACCAAGGACTTAGGTTTTATTTCCTGGAGCAAACCATATAAAAGCGTGAGCTGCCGAGAGCTGGGGATCCCTCATGCAGCAAGAGGAAGATTTCGGGGTCTTGCCCCGTTTGGGCTCACTCTGGCTGGGATTCAGCTCCATGTTCCTGCAGCTGCACCGTCCTGGACCCAGCAGAGCAGCTCGGCGCACCGCCTGACGTCATTTCACACAGAAAGATTTATCTTCCTCTCGTGCTTTGCCTGTTTCTCCTCTCCATCTTCCTGGCAGCTGGCAGAGCGTTGGGCCGTTCGGCGGCCGACAGATGAACGGCCTCCTGCCAGCCAGAACCAACGGGCTGCCGCGTTTGGCTCGCCAGCCCGCCTGGGACCCACTCAGGAGCAGCGTGGAGGACAAACTGGCGACAACCCCTTGTGCGTGTGCGTTCCCCAAAGAGGTAGGTTTGTGTGCCGGGCAGCAGCGTGGGCTCACATCCAGCTCTAGCTGCAGGTGTCTGAGGAGGAGCGAAGGTGGCGCGTGGCTGCCAGAGCAGTGTGGCTGTGTCAGGTGGATGCTGTGGTTGTTGGCACTGCCCGCAGTCCAGCGGTGACAACCTCAGCTACATCCTGCACAGCAGTTCACACTCCAGCTCTTCAAGGACAACTCTGCTTTGGGGATGAGTTTCTCACCACTTCATGAGTATTTGGGGTGGCCAAGGTGGGGGCTAAGTAGTCACAAGACGCAGCCAGTTGCCTCGCGTGGCGAATGGCTGTGTGCTGGGTGCCTGCTCGTGTGTTACCCTTAACCGCATGTGGGAGTCTCTGTTTCCCCCCAGGCGAAAGCCAGAGGTTTGGTGCTTCGCAGGGCGCAGGCTCGTCCCGGCGGGAGGGCTGTGCTCCGGCTCCGTCACTCCAGACCATGCTGACTCTGCAGAGCGTTCAGCCCCGCGGCCGCCCTCCTGCTTGTCCTGTCAGCCTTGCAGCCGCCTGCACGGAGTGGGGCTGAGAGCCGTGCCACAAACCGGGGCCTTGCAGCTCGCAGAGCGGGGCTGTGAGAGCAGTGCTGCAAACCGGGGCCTTGCAGCTCGCACGGAGCGGGGCTGAGAGCCGTTTCACAAACCGGGGCCTCGCAGCTCGCACGGAGCGGGACCATGAGAGCAGTGCTACAAACCAGGGCCTTGCAGCTCACACGGAGCAGGGCTATGAGAGCAGTGCTGCAAACCGGGGCCTCGCAGCTCACACGCAGTGGGACTGTGAGAGCAGTGCTGCAAACCGGGGCCTCGCAGCTCACACACAGTGGGGCTATGAGAGCAGTGCTGCAAACCGGGGCCTCGCAGCTCACACAGAGCGGGGCTATGAGAGCAGTGCCACAAACCGGGGCCTCGCAGCTTGCATGGAGCGGGGTCGTGAGAGCAGTGCCACAAACTGGGGCCTCGCAGCCTGCTGGCGCAGAGCGTCAGGCTGTTCCGCCCGCGCTGATTGATTCAATTAGTGCTTGGCTGTGAAAGCGCCTCACTGTAGGCAGGCTATTTTTCTGATGCGAAATTATCTTGGTGCTTGCCATGCTTTTACTACCATTTCCATTTACAGCAGCATTATCATTATGTTTTATTATCTATGGGACTAATGTGTTCCAGGGTGCCTTTATGCAGACCATTTTGTGCTTACATTGCTGACTGGCTTCATGGCAAAAACAAGTTCTGCAGTTAATTTTAGGCATGTGCTTGTAGTCTTAAAAACTTTTAACTTTGTAATGGATGATGTAATGGATAGCTGCATGAATTTACATTTATGTAGGAGAATTTTATATATATATATATATATGGAGTATAGGTAAATATTATGATATACTGTCTAGGTGTATTGATATAACATCCTAGGTAGCTCTAGACATGAATAGATATGCCTCTTTGCAGTCGGACTCTCTGCGGAGCTGCGGGTGCCCGGAGCTCTCCTGGCTCTGCCCCTGGAGCAGCGGGGCCGGTGCTCCAGCCCGCATTGGCATCTGCAGGAAACTCAAGCAGCCTGCGTGAAGCCATTTGCTGAGCAGCATCGGTCCAAACTGTTTAAGAACATCCACGTTCCTGAAAAGCAGACTTGTCTGGCTCGGATTCTGACTGCTTGCTTTCTGCACTTGTTTTTAATGAGCTGTTTGGTTCATGTTTCATTTTGACTTCATTCACACCCAACTGGAAAGCTTTTAATATGGCTGTATCACAGGGGGAAGGAAAAAACTGTTATTTTAAATCAGTTATTAGATGTGTCAGTATCTGACACTGCCTTGTAGGTCAGACTGCCTGCATTTTTTGCATGGTCTCTGCCAGGTTTGCACTATCAGATACAAGTATTAGCTTTGATCCGAGTCCAAACCACTTCTTATTGAATTATTGAATTTTTGAAAAAGCTGTATGCCTTTACAGGCACACTGAAATATTCTGTTGTATTCCTCTTTTCTTGGTTTCCTTCCACTTGGGATACCTGGCATGCGTGACTCCTGCTGCTTGTATTTGCCTGCTGTTTGGCTGCCCATTTGAAACGAAAAGGTGCAACCCCGAAGGCAGCGGCATGGGTAGGGAGCGAGGTGCTCCTGCAGCCCCGGACCTGGTAAGACAGCTCCTGCCTCAGCTGGGTGGCATCGCCGAGCCCTGCAGGGTTTTCCCACAACATGTTACCCAAGGAGTTAGGGCTTAAAAATGAATTGTGGAGTGCTTGAAATGTAAGGCAAAATGCAACAAAAGGACATGAAGTGACTTACACATTTGATATTCTGAATATTCTGAATGCTCATCTTAATAGCTGAGGGTCTAGCCTTGGATTATTGATATAATTTTTCTCTTTCTTGCATCTCATACTAAACTGAAAGGACCAGATCCGGGTAGCTGTCTTGGTATCTAGCAGAGATTTGATTGCTGGAGAAACAGTTTGAATAACATAACGCTACGTTCCTGACTGGCCTCCTTGATGTAAGCTTCCTCAGTCTCTAGCGCACTGGAGCAGCTCTTAGGAAATGCTGCAAGGGCACAAGTGGGAGCTGGGGCCATCTCTGAGCGGTGCCCCGCGCGGCCGCTCGCCCTCCACACGGCCCTGCCCTCAGTGCAGTGGGGCTGCCCAGGGTCTCTGCACAGCACTGCGAGACCCTCACGCACGTGGGCACTGTTGGGTGTCAGTATTAACCTTCCAGTACCCAACGCTCCTGCTTGAACATTTTCTCCTGTGCAGGGCACTGTTTTCTAAAATTGAACTCTTCTGACAAGTGAGTGTCACAGCCTTTGCAGTTATTACTGTGGTGGTGAGCTGGTGATTTCAGGAGAATTGCTTTTTCATAGCACAGAGGACAGCGGAGATGAAGGCTTGAGCTTGCAACCACACTGCGCGCAAGGATCCTGCTCAGTCAGTTTTCATTTTACAAGATTTACTGAATTTTACTAACTAGCCTTCCTTTTAGAGGTTATGTTTTACTATCACGTTGGAATCATCTGTGCTTTGTTTATTAATGTCATGTGCCTTAATTTCAGTACTCTTCAAGTCTATATACAGACTTGTGCCCTTACAGTCTCTTGGTGACAGTCAGCTTTTACAGTTAACTTATTCACATATCCTTCTTGTAAATGTCTTCATGTAATAAATCTAACAAAGTAAATAATAAATACAATCTAGGACCTCAGTCCTGGATCTGAACACCATATGTGGAGCTGAGCATGGCAGAGCAGTGTAGCCTGTGTGAACTCTTGTACTGCAGCAGTTTGTGCAAGGATGGACCTTGGCACCAGCCAAGGACGTGCACTGGGGAAAGGAGCTCTGGGGCAGCTTTTGGGGTTTTTTATATTATTTTATTTTATTTCTAAGACTTCCAGATCTGAGGTGGATTCTATTAGTGGCTGTGTCTAAATGACTACAGATAGCGTGGAGCCGTGGGCCATGGTTGGCCCTGCTCTAGGTGCCTTGGTATCCACTCAGGATGAGCTGGCCCGTTTCATGGGCCGGGCTCCCTGGTTATGGCCTGTAGCCACCGAAGAGAGAAACGGCTCTTAGCCTGCGGGGAGCACAGGCAGTATTACGACACGCTGCACGTACAGTCAGCCCGCACGAGGTCCCTAAGCATAAAGACAACAAAATATCTCAGTTTTTCCCTCTTGGGCTTAAGTTTCTTAAGCTTAATTTCTTAAGTTCCTTTCTGAGCCATTCCCCGACTGACTGCCTTTGTATCCGCTCAAACAATCTGCTCTGTTTCAGTCATCTTGGATACCCTTTAAAAAAAGAGTTGCCCTTTAAAAATGGAAAGTTTTTTGAGTTCTTGGGTGTTTCCTTTTTTTGTTTTGTTTCTCATTAACCTGTGTGATGGAGCTCAGTTAGCAGCTGGTTTCTGACAGAGACGCAATTACTGCGTGAATTACTCTCTCTGATCAGAGGCACCATGTGCTGGTTCCCCTGCGTTGCCTTTTGTGGCTCCTACCCCACGCGGGTGACACTGTCGCGCTCAGCCCTGCAGCTGTTGGAGCTCACGGCAGAATTCAGCCCTTGCTCAGCCAGGCTGGCCTCGGCGCCGCGTTTCTCCTTGCCTTCCACCTTAGCATCCCTGGCAACCTGCACATTTGGGCAGTTGGTTCAAGGACAGGGATGCAAAACAGATGCTTCTGAGGATGGAGATGGGCAAGTCAGTTATAGGGAGTGATTTTAACCACCTTTATGTTGATTTCTGTCATTTTTTTTCCAGTAGGTAATGCAGTAGGAGGTAGTTTCTAGTGGGAATGTTTTCTTACTTATTTTCTAGTAGGCTTATCCTAACTTTTAGCTTCTAATTCTACTAAAAATATCTAATATTCTTAATTTTTAGTATGACATCAATATTGTAAAACAAACCTCCATAGCAGACAACCAGTTTCTTCATTCTGGCCCTCTTTTTTCAAACTCCACTAAGCCATGGGATTTTGGAGGTCATCAAGAGCTTTAAAACACAGTTCCTTATGAAAAATGATCTATAAAGCACTGTGGCTGTGCAGGATTTTCTAAAAACAGGTCATGTCTTGCCTTAAAAAGTGGGCAGCCTGCAGGTCTAACTTTATGAGTTCTTCACACATGTAAATAACTCCTAGTTAATTGTACAATTGAAGTCAACGTGACCTCCACTTAAATATAATCAGATTGTACCTTGTATAACTGTCCCCAGGAAGACAAATTGCAATTCTTTATACATTTTGGCAAGCATTCACTCTCAAGACTAAACAAGTATACCCATGCACTTAGTGTCAATAATGTGTTTGTTCAATAATTCATCCAGACTTGGTCTTTGTTCCCACTTCAAATGATGGTTATTCTGAGCTTAACTAGGCCTTTCTCATTACGAGCAGGCATGCAAAGTGCTTCTGGCAGACCTGTGTACCTGCACTAATTCCTATAGGTCCATGGGTTTCTGCAGCATCTGGTCCTTCTGCCCAAACTTACAGGTCTGCATTCTGAGATGCCAATTCCCTGGCTGCGGAACTGGTGCCTTCGCTCCGTGGTGTTCCCTGGAGAGCAGCTGCAGGCTCAGCGTCGAGGGCAGCGGTGCGTTTTCTGCCCTTGCTAGACATTTCTTTCTGCAGCATGTAGCCAGCCTGCGGTAGCAATTCAGCTTTCGTTGATATACCTGCCTTTAAAGGTTGTATTTACATTTTGCCTTTGTACAAACAGGAATATTACAGCCCTCCTAGAAATAGGAGATTTACTGCATGTCAAATATGTTAGTGCTAGGACATCTGCAACAGCTGGGTGGGCTGAAGTCGGGTTTGCATGGATACACACCAGAGGGAATATGCCCAAATAGAAACAAACAGGAAGTCACAGAGCTGAACAGCTGGATTTAGAGATGTTCAAAATATTTAACAACTTAATGCCTGCAGATTTTGATGTTTATGGCCTCAGGAAAACAGACCAGCCCTCAGGAGGGGAGAGTCACATCCCCACACGTGTGATGGTCTCACTGAGGCCACCTCCCACCCTCTTGGTTGCACAGACGATCTCTCTTCCCACCAGCATTGTGCCTGCCTGCTGCTAGCCCATTCCTGCATCTCTCTGTGTTAGTAGATTCTGACGCGTTGTGCCAGAGCCATGCCAGGACAGAGGAATTCTGTAAAGTCATGTCGCTCCTTAATGCTGTTTCGTACTTGCAGCTCCTGAACACACCTGTGGATTGCAGTTTCTCCGTCCTTTGCAGTTGTCAAGCAGCATGACCGCAGGGAGGGGTGTGTGCAGCTGCAGTGAGGGACAGGCTTCCAAGGTGGGCTCTGTTTGCTCCCCGGGCACACGGAGGCTGCCGTGAAGGCTCCAGGCTGCGCACGGGCGATGAGGCCGGGTCCCGGCAGAGCAGCATGGAGGACGCGAACACCATGGCGGATGTGCCTCCTGCTCCGGGATCTTCCTTCTCCTCCTGTGCAAGGCTCCATGCAGACAAGCCCTGGGCTCGCTCATCACATCGGCCCTCCTGTTCCCTGCCTGGCTGCCATGACAGGGGGAGTAGGTTTGATTGTGGGCTGTCGGGGCAAAATGGGGAACGAATACCTGCCCTGTCTGTGTATGTTTAATCCTAACCCCTTCCAGGAGCTGGAGGAAAGATCTAGGCAGGCATTTCTGCCACTATTCCACATCTGCTTGTCCTGACGTTGTACGGATACGACCAGAGCAGCCAGATGTCGGGACTGCAGCTCCTGGGTGGTCTCACATCGTCCCTGGGGGTCTGACCAAGCCTCTTCCCCCCATGCGAGAACCAAATGTTGCTGTTTGGACTGAAATCATGAAGCTCTGTGTGTGTGCCAGTGCAGTGACAGGAAACGCCTCCCTCAGCCTCATTTCCAGCGTTGTTCTGGCAAGGGTGCAATAATGGTGAGAATCTTGATCTTCTAGGAAAGCACCAGCATTTGATTTTTAATTGACTTGGGTCTTATTCTTAGCAGCGGTTCATTTTGAATTTTGGGAGGTACTCACTGCTTTCCTAAAGGTTAATATAAATCTGTAATGAACGATACAGATTAAACACTGGTGACATTCTGTTTTCTCATCTTGTATAGATAAAATATTTACACTTTAACAGAGATCAATTTAGAAAGCAGGTGCAGCTTTGCTGTTTACATCTTTTAATCAGCAACCTTAATTAACAAGTTGTTTGCTAATGATTAATCACTTGCACAAATACCAGTGGGTTTGTCACTTCTGAAGTTACAGGCAACTTGAATGTTGGGTTTTGTTTTTTCACCCCAGGATGAGAAATAACATAAGAAGATGATCTTGACCCTCTGGGTGCTTGCTGTGGAGGGCACAGGCTACCAGCCGTTTTTCCACATGCTGAAACAGGACAGCTGGGCTCAGTCTCTGTGTGCAGGGCATCTCTTGCTGTAACACACAGATTGTCTGCAAGGGTTTTCTCAGAATCCCAGAAGGGTTGAGGTTGGAAGGGACCTCTAGAGATCACCTAGTGCAACCCCTGCGGCAGGGACACGCATTGCTAGCACCTGAGGGTGGTTTCTTTGTGGGGCAGTTCAGGTTAGCTGAGCTGAGGGCACCTTACAGGGCAGGAGGAGGCTGCCTGGGATGTTGCTTCTGCTTTTGGCACCAGGGATGGCAAAGATGTGGTGATGTTTCACCTGTGTGTTTGAGGGGAAGGTGGTGATGTCTACAATTAAAACACTATCAGGCTAGGACCTGGTCTGGATTAGGGAGTTGTAAACCTTAGAACTGGCCTCGTGAGTGACAAGAAAGTGTGAGGATAATCTGTGCTTATTCTGCTGTTTTATATTATTGTGCCTTCTGTGAAGTCAATGACAATGCAGAGTTGTTGAGGAAATAAAGTTTAAGGGAGGTTTTGTAGAATGAGTGCAGTATTTCAGAAAACAAAACTAGGAAATATTTAGAAGAACAAGATGCATTAACAACTGGCTGCAGTTGAAGTGAGAGTGTGTGAGTGCCCTTGGAGGCCGGGAATTGGTCGCTGTGCCGTGAGTTATCGTAGCTGCAGAGCTGGGCCTGGCAGGAGCCGAACGGGAAGCATCTCGATGCGGCATCCCTGCTCCCTGCAGGTCCTTCCTGCCAAGGACGAGCGCTGGCGCTGGAAGGGGCGAGCAAAGCACTAATCCCCTGTTGAAGGCACTGTCCTAGGTGGCTGGGTGAAGATGCAGGCCCTTGATAGCCTGGCCGGGGCGCCAGGGCGCTGCTGATCTGCAGCAGCAGGGACTGCGTGGGCAGCGTCTCCCAGCGGAATCTGGGCAGCCCCGGAGAGCTCTGTGTCAAGAGAGGCAGGTACTCAGAGGGGTAAAAGCCTCCATCCAGCCTGCCCTTCCTAAGGCCCCGCAGCACCTTGCGGCCGCTGTGAGCAACGGTGTCCTGTCCTGATGCCATGATCCCTGGGCATGGGGATTTCGTCTCTTTTCAGAGGTCACATGTAAATATTAATTCGCTTTAGTGGAGAGACAGCAGGGGACACACGTAGCTCTTACCATAGGCTCCTCGGTTACCAGGTGCCATTACCATTTTTTTCCCATTTGCAATAATTTAAAGGTTGATGCATCACAAATAAATGTAGTTTACAAGGGGACAAGACTTCTTAACTGCATACCTAAGGTTTCAAAATAAGTGCATTTAGAGAAGATCTTTTAATGCAGATTATTATTTCTGGCAATGACATATCACTTTGTTTCTCTGTTGCTGATTTTCTTAGCAAGCTGTTACACCTCCGAAATACACTGAGTCTACAAAACAAGATCTGATGTTCCAAAAGATAAAAGTACAGACTAATTCAGTACACATTTCTCCGAAATGGAGTATTCCCATGCAGGAGATTTCAGTCTGGAGTATTAAATAATTTGTAGGGAATGCACAAAGACATCATGAAAAATACAAGTCTCATGTCTGAGTATTCTGCCGGCTTACATTTACAGAAATACTATTTCAATAAGAGTACATCAAAATAATAATTTTTTTTAGCATATTTTATTAGGTACAAATTTAAATGTAAAGGGTAGTTGTGTTTCTGGCTGGCAAAATAAAAAAGTTTTTCCCATTCTGTGAGGCTTGTCAAAATATTTGTGCCTTTTCCTCTTTCATATTTGGAAGGGATCAAGATCTTTCAAAGATTCCTATCCCAGAATAGTAAATTGATTGAAAAATGCAGCTATACCAAATAGTTTGGTGGTGGTGGGAGCATTTGTTTCAATCCCCAAACTTCCAGTCAGGACAAGCCCTTACGTTCTTCCCTCTGCAGGCTCCAACTCTCCCATGTCCGTCTCGGGCATCTGGTGTTTGGAAATGAGTTACACGGAATTCCAGTGTTTTCAGCCGTCTCGTTTGCAGTGTGTTTCCAGTCAGTATGTGTCACCTTGCAAGGACTTTCCTGGATATTCCTTTCTCTGGAAGGAGCCCATAAGTAACCCCTTCGCCTGTAGCTCCTCATCATGGGGTGCAGCCCGGCTGGCCGTGTCCCTGTGCCCTAGGCTGCTTCCTGTGCCGGGACACGACAAGGGGCCAGATGTACCAGCACCGACCCCGAGGGCCTCTGCTCCCAGGGAAGGGGATGTGGCGGTGGGCTCAGCAGGAACAGACATGTTCTGTGGGTGCTGTGCCCCATCCCGTGGGCACTGTGCCCCATACAGCAGACCCGCAGCTGCAGCGTCCTGGCTAGCAGGTCTGCCCAGGCCTCCTCGCTTCTCTTCGGCATTTGGGCACTGCGCATGAGTCGTCTTGGGCAGATTAGCAATGTCCCGTGAAATCCCCTCCCAAATGGGGTGTCTGAACTTGCTGCATTTCAGCCTGTGAGTTGTTCTTCCTGCACCTTACAGTAACATTCTCGTGATTATATTTTGATGATTTCTACCAGGGGAAGTAGATTTGGGCTTTGTCTGGGCAGTGCTTTTAAAAAGAACCTGAAAGTCCCAACATTCAATTATTTCCCAACATTATTTATACAAAGAGGAAAGACCAGACTTGCTTCTGTTAGATTTCCTGGACCGCTGTATGTTACCAGCCTTAAGAATCATAGAATCATTTTGGTTGGAAAAGTCCTTCAAGATCAAGTCCAAAATATGCATATGCAAGAATATTCATATGACTGATCCTAGGCTTCTCCTGCTCCTGAGCACCCACTGCGAGTGTCTGTCCCGCAGAGTAACTGCTGCACTGTGGCTGTGGCCTCACCGGTGACTGTGACTTCCGGTGGAGAAGAACCAAGGAGCAGGACAACCCCTGCAGAAAAACCGAAGGAAGGAGCTCCTTGTGCCTTTGATGGGATCTGGGACATGGAGGCACCATGGCAGATCCACATGCTGAAGGAACGTGGGAAGTGTATGCACTTCTCTGGAGCTTTATTGTTTGTCTGAGTGTCTGAAAGAGCAGTAAGTCAAGTACTTCAGGAGCATTAAGCCTTCTAACACCTTAATGAGGAAAGCAATAACGAAAGAAGCAGCCGCCTCCTGAATTAATGGATTTTTCTCATTTCAAGTGCATCTTGGCAATTATTCCCTTGCCAAAAGCATACGGAGGAGAGCTGTCATCTTTAGGTAGCTATTTATTTCTCACAGAAGTGTAGGGGTTTCTGATTTTTACCGCGTGGGAGAGCATGAGCAGCTGACCGCCATGTGTCCATGTGTGTGAATGTGCGCAGTGGGGAAGCACGCTGCACACACGCGAACCGGGAGGATTTTCAGTGCCAGGTACAACCGCCTGGCTGGGATTTCCTTAACCTCAGAAGGGGATTTGCTCTTTCTTTGCACCTTGGAAGTATGTGCTGTTCTTGGTAGGTCCTGAAATGGGGCTCCTCCCACCTTCTGCCAGTGGGTGTCTGCTGGCCCCAAGCTGTCTCCAGCCAATACAGATTCTCCCTCCTTCCTCCCTTGTGGCTCCCCGGGGGCTCTACTCCTCCAGGCCAAGCACAGCCCCTGCAGGCAGCCTGGCCCTGCAGGGACAAGGAGGAATGTGGAAATCTGAAGGAAAAGAAGCACATTTGATCTTTATCCAAGTGCTTGATAAACTTGAGAGAAAAAAAAGGAAAGAAAAGAAAATGTGAGATGATCAGCACATTCATGTGCTGGACAAACTTCAATGATCTCTTCAGTCTACAAGGAAAGAGGGAAGGGAGAGAGGAAAAATCATTTTAATAAAGTCAAAATATGTCAGATCCTCCTTACCACAGAGTTACGTATAGACAATCTTGGGTTGAAAATCTAGCTAATACACCAGCAACCTGGGGACGCTATGACAGAAATAGGCTGTTGGCTATTTCCTAGATAACATCTTGAGTGTCACGGAGGTATGACAGTTACAATACACAGAGAAACCATCTTGAGCTTTGTTTTCATTTATTGCTCAGGGAGACAGCGGGCCGAGCCTGGCTGCAGTGGCCTTTGTGTGGCTGTGGTTTTGTTTTGGTTTTGTTTCTTCCCTCCAGACGGAGCCTGACATGGATCTCATTAAACTCGCAGGGAATCATTTGATTCACCTCCCTGGCTTTCTTCATTCACTATAAAAGGTCAAAGCTCCTTGCTCCTATTTATTGCCATTTGATACAGCCTTTGGTCTGTTTGATACAGACTTAGTCCTGATCCTGTGGTATCCATGGTGTACTTATACCCTATTGCCGCAACCGCGAGAGCACACAGTGGCACACACTAGCTGTGTGCCATTTGGCAAGGATATATTTATTAAATTATTGGCTTTTAAGTGATGAGACAGGGCCACATCCTCTTCTTGCATGCTTTTGCTGGTTTTTGGTTGTTTTTGTGTGGTTTTGCCTGTCCCGCAGTGCCGCGTGGGAGCGGTGCTTGCTGTGCTGGATCAGGTAACGACCCCAGTGCATGGGGAGCTGCTGCCAGCAGTGACTGTCCAACCAGTGTGGGGAATTGGGAGGAAAATGGAACCCTGAGGGCAGTAAGTTGTCATACCAAGGCATGAGATGTGATTAATCATATTTTAGCCTGCATAAATACATACTCTTATTGCCTGTGAAATTAGCTAGTGCCTCCTTAACACCCAGCTGCAGTGCGTGGCTGCCGCCGCAGCGGGTGTCACTGCAGGCTGTGCTCCGTGTCCTTGCCCCGGGTTTGGGGGGTTTGTGGCACAAGGGGGCTGTGTTCCCCGTTGGGGGAGCACAGGCACAGGCGGGGCAGGGCGGCTGTGAGGAGCTCTTCACCCTCGGGGCGCTCTTCTTGGTGCAGATGGTGAGTATGTGTTAGCTGCCGGCTAAAGAAATAACATGGCTGGATTTGTGGCTCGCCTTCCCACCCAGGAACATGACAAAGTTAGCGTGTGCTGACAGGACTGCTGAAGAGAGGCTCAACAAGAGAGGAGGCCCCTGTCGGTCTCTATGGAAATGGTTTCCAACCTCTAAGACTCTGAGAGGGCAGAGAGCGCTCCTGCTTCCTTCCCCGCTGAGCACCCTTGTGAGTGCTGGTGTGGTCACACAGCGGATAGACGCGAGGCCATGCGCGATGCTGTCCTGCCGCGGCTGCGGTCACGCTCTGCACAGCGTGTCCCGTATCACCTACGGCGCCCAGCGGCTCCTCGGGAGCAGCGCGGCAGCGCGGGGGGACAGGGCTGGATCTGCAGCGAGGCTGCGTGGCCCTGCCACCGGCGCTGCTCATCCTTACTGGTGTCTCTTCCCAGGTGGGGGAAGAACCTGCATCCTGGCCGGGCAGGCAGCAGCAGGGACAAGGGGTTGAGCGCTCTGCTCGTATTCTGCTCCGCTCAGGTCGCCAACTTGTGTTATTTCTGTTTTATCCTATTTATTTTTGTACTTTACATCCAGGGAAATGTTGGTATTTGACATATGGTCTGTGTCACTAGAGCCATTTATATCGATGCTCTACTTCATGCTATGTAAAATACCCTCTGTTTAAGACCTGCTGATCCTTGCCAGAGAGTTGGCTATCCCTGTTTTAATCTAGGGAAAACTGAGACAAAGCGAGACTGAGTTATTTGAGTAGAGTTGCAAATCAAGGTGTGTGATGGAAAATTTCCCAGCTCTGTGTTTTAGCTGTTGAATTACATTTTTCTCTGTGAATTCTTGAAAATGCCATCGCCCGGTTCCAGCCACGCCGGAGTCACACTCCTCAAGGTTATTGTTCAGACTCTCCTGCGGAAAATGAGCTCAGCTCCCAGCGTCTCTTTGCTGCACTCGTAATATAAAGCAGGGATAATTCTAAAGCAAGAAATGTGAGAAAAGAAAGCATGGTGAAAGCCAGGCAGCAGCAGCCCTTCGGTGCGTGTGAAACGTTCTGTAATGGTTTATGTCCAGAAATCCCAGTGAAACGTGGGTCTGGCTAAAAGGGCAGTGATGCAGTTTCACGGCAACTACCTGGGTTTTAAACTTTTCTTTTATTTCCTGTAAGAAGGAAGAACTTCTAAATACTGTTAAAAGAAATAAATGTCAAAACTGACATTCTAGATCCAAAAAATCAGGTTTATCACTACTTGGGACAGAAACTGCTAAAAAAACCCACCCTAGGCTTCCCACAAAAACTGATAGGGCTCTGCAGATGTTGCACATGTGACAAAGTGGCATGAAAATGGATAATTCCGTTCTGGGCCTAAAAGTTTGGGACCTGAAGTTAGCTCCTGCCCCGGGGAGGACAAGGCTTGCGGCAGCGTTTTGGACCCGACGCTGCTGGTGTCAAGGAGCGGGGGTGCATTTTGCAGGACGGCCCCGGAGCAGAGGGATCACACATTTGGTGGAGCCTCGGTTACTGCTTGTTTCTGCTTTCGCCTGTGGGTTACCTGAGGAGTTTTGGTAAGCCTGAAGATGCTTTTGGAGGTTTTGGTGCTCTCCTGGCTGGTGGCTCAGCAAGAGCCACTGCGAGGGTCTTCTCGCTGTCCCTGCAGAGCCAGAGCAGTGCTGGTGCCTAGGCAGATCCCAGCACAGGGCATGGAGCGCTGCGGGCAGAGTGGGACTGCACAAGCACCACCATACTGACCTTTAAATGCTTGCTGCAGCCCTTGGGAAGCAAGAGGGAGAGAAGACACTCTGCATTCAGTTAGCTGACCAGAGGCCACAGTAGAGGACGGGAGGAATGACTGATCTGTGCAAAATAGAAAGCTGCTGTTCTAGCCAAAAATAGACATCAGCTAGAAATTTTGCTTTATTTTTTATTTTTCTTCTGTTTGGGACAAGCTATTACAGAGGTTGCTGCTTGGCTACAAACAGGAGGAGGAACAAGCTGTGTTAGGGCTCCTCCAGAACAGCCACCTTCTGGAAAGCCTCTTTCCTTGCGGGGAACACAAACCAGGTGTGCCAAGTCCCCATCATCCTCATGGGTTGCTGCACTTCGTAGCAGAAGCTGGAGGTTTGGGCTAAGTTGTCTTTTTCTTGTGACTGAGATCCACAGCCAGCGGAGATGGTTTTTCTCCCCTCCCTTCACCTGCTTTTGGTTTCACGCAGGTGTGTCACCCCCCATGAGCTTCAGGACTTCTAGGGGTTTCGTAACCAAGGAAAACTCTCCAGCCAGGGTCGCGGGCAGTTGCTGCTCCCAGAAGGAGGCAGCAACTCAGGATCCGGAGGAGCACCCCAGCATTGGCTGATAGTGAAGCCTTGACGTCCATTGCCCAAGCGGGGCTGGCTCCAGCGAGGGCCGTGAGCCAGTGTTTCCAGCATGGCAGCCCCAGCCAAGGAGGTGGCTCTGCAGAGGGACCGAGGAGCCCCGGGAGCCGCTGCAGGGACCAGCGCAGCCACCTCTACTGTCAGCCGCGCAGTGAGCAGAGTCTGTTGTTTTCACAGTGTTATCGCTAATGCAGGTCTGAGTCTCTTGCAAGTCTAGTATTTGCTTGGAAAAACTAATTGGGTTTCTCCTGTGAAGACGAATGTGGCGTTCTGGGGAAGCATGTCTGCATCCCAGGGTCGTTAGCATCTGCTGCAATAATTCTTCCCAGGTTATGGAGCAAGCGACAAGCTTCCTGGTGTCCCCGTTGGGAGGAATCCAGAGCAGGCGATTGGATTGGACTTCAGGCATCAGCTTCATCACAGAGGGAGGCAGGGAAGTCAGCCCGGCCTTCGGCGCTGCTGCGTGCAGGAACGCAGCTGGGCTGTGTGCTGGGATGGCAGCATTCCTGCGAAGGGGCACCCAGAGCTGTCGGCTCTGTGTCCCATGTAGGTGGCTGGGAGGCTCCCATCCAGCACGTGAGAATGGCGACGAGCTCCTTGAAAGGGTTCTCGGGGTGTTCATATGGCTGAGGGCCCTCGTGCTGGAGGAATACTGCTGTTCTTCACATTACACAGCTGCCCATCACTGCAGAACAATACTTCGATTGCCCTCATATACTGAATGAAATAAATGATTTTTTAATTTATTTCTCCCTTGAAATAGGCTAATGAGAAGAGTTGGAACATGAAATATTGCACAGCAGGTGGCAATGGCAAAATGGTGCAAAGGAAACAGAAAATAGCTGTCTGGCTGTTTGCAGTTTTCCCAGGAGGAGGAAGATGATTCACGAAGTGATTTGCGATAGATGCTTTGGGCCTTAGCAGTGTCAGTTTTCCGTGACTGAGAGGAGTTACTGCTTAATCCATCTACCCGGTCAACATAGGCGGCAAGCATCTTTCATTTTTATATTTTAATGAGCACATGTAATTCATATCAGGCTTCCAGAAAAGCCTAAATCACAAGCACGTTTCCAGGCTGTTTCCTCCAGGCTGTTTGCTCGGAACTGGAGAAGGAAAACAGTAAAGTAGGCAAATAGCTTTATTATTAGTATTGTTATTGTAATTGTTATTATTTAATGGCAAAGTCAGTTCTGTGCTTGGGACTGCCCGAGCTGCATGTCTGTGCATTAGTGGGATAGGACTGACCCTGTTGATATTTTATTACTTGATATCAAGGGAATTCTGTAGCAGGTATCTCCTAAGTGACTCATCTTCTCGATGTGGTTTCAGGCCAAAACCTTGTTCAGGTCTCTGATTTCGGTAGTCTCACCCGGAGCTTCTTTCAGATCGCCCTAGGCCCTAATGGCACGAGAGATGTTACTGGACAAGCTGGACTGCTGCTTTTTGCTGCCCCATTCTCCTGCGATGGCCAAAGCTGTGTGTAACGTGGGTCAAGAGCCACCTGGAGCTGTGGACAGACAGGTCATAGCAGGGAGTGGCCGCTCGAGGATCTGTGTGGCACCTCTCACGTGCAATAAAATCAAACCAAGTGAAAGGAAAAAGTAAATGAGGACAAGAACAGCCTGTTGTTTTTACTTCAGACTAGAGCCAGCCGCAAGGACCCAGCCTGGAGCAGGATTTTGTAGACTTTGGCCAGTTAGCACCAAGGCTGTGGAGTTTTGAAGCCCTTGTTGGAAGCAGTGGGATTTCGGTGGAGGCGAGCCCAGCTGGGGAGCTCCCGAAACCCTGCGGATTTATGTCCCCTCTAATAACAATAGTTCTCAAAATTGGAAAACTGCCAGAAACAAAATTTCTGACATAAGTCTCCTTTCCACCGTATGTGTGAGCATTAGCACGACTGCTTAATGACAGTGTATCCTCCATGCACTCACAAGAAGGTTCCTGATAGCCACAGGGCTGTGCGTGTATTTTTCATTTGAGTCTTTCATCAGTTCTGTGTTCAATAGTCTCTCCTGCCAGTGGGCTCCACAGGCTAATCTAACACTTAAGCACTTCCTTGTTTGCTTATTTCTCCTGGGAGAAAAAATGTTCTGCTCTCACACAGCCCCCTGAAGATGCAAAGCCTGTTTGAGCTTGCTGGGGACTGTGTTTTATGACATAGCAGAGGGTGTATGCAGACGAAAAAAATGAGTGCCGTGAGTAAGAAGTCCTGTACTTCTCATCTTGAGGCTGAGTGTGGAGTCTAAAGTGCCTGAGTTCCTTGTCTAAAGGATATTTAAGGTGAAACAAGGTGGGGAGAGGTGGGGGCTAGAGCAGCCCACTCTCAGTCAGGCTGTTCCTCTCCACGGCAGGCAGGAACATCCCTCTCCTGTTTGCACCTTCCCAACACCATCGCTCACTGCTCCTCCTGTGTGCAGAGAGGAGCTCCAGCATGTGCCTCATTTGTACTGCAACTTCCTGGGGATAAGGATCGAGAGGATTCATCCTGCAGGTCACGGCGTGGTGCCCCACGGCAAATGGGGCTGATGGATAATGAAGGTTACAGCAGCAACACCAGGAATTACTCACAAATGAGTAAGATCCACGTGCACTTCCATGCAGTGAATTTTTATTCTGTCCTCATCTGTTCGCAGGCACAATTATTATTTTTGTCGCTTTTCCTTTGCTTCTCATGAGCTAATGCTTCCTTTGACCAACAATTTTCAGAGTAACTGAACAGCCTGCAGCTCACCATAGATTTTCCTCATTGCATTTTTCTTCCTTTGCCCTCTTGCTGGAGCTGGCCATTTTACAAATTGCTCTTCCTCAGCAGTAATGTGTCCCTTCAGGATGGAAGAGCTTTTCCCTTTAGTGGTTCCCAGAAAGGGGGCAAAACACCTGCAGCTGCTGATGGGTTTTAACACAGGAAAATCCAATGTTGCCTCAGGCTGTTCAATTAACTCTTCCTGCGGGGGAATTATTAGACCTGAGGCCGTGCTGCTGGGAGGGATCATTTCACAGCATCGATGCTAAGTGCATTAGGACTTTGGTGGCAGCAGTGGGGAACTTGCCAGAACACAAGCAGCAGCAGCAAGGCCCTAAAAACAAGGAAATAGGTTTGCATTTCAGATGAAGTTGCTTTTGGAGCACCATGAAGACTTTTCACTGAGAGAAATTAAACATGCATTTCAACAAGAATGTCTAAAAACCTTTGCTTTTTATCAAATACAATGTTTATTATGAGAATGTTGTTACAAGTTTAAGTTATTAGTGTTGGCTCTTTTTTCCACCCCCCAAACCTACCACTTCTTTGGCCTGGCACCATGCTGCATTCTGCTAGCCTCGGGCAGGGCTGGTGCTCCTGGCTCAGCTTGGGTTTTCCCAGCATTTGGGGGCTCCGTGGGCTGACACAGAAGAGCATGGAGCCAAACAGCCGAGGTACCCGAGGCCTTCAGCTCGCACTCCGACTAGGTCCAGCAGCCAAACTGTGGAATCATTTCAAGTAGGAAATGATTAGGGAAAATTTAAAAATGTCAGTGGGTTATATTTTAAAAGTGGATTATATTATTAAAAAGGGATTATGTTTTACATTATTAATATTTTCTGTGTAGTTAGCCCCTTTTTTGGAAGCATTAGCATGGACTTAACCCCAGACTCTACTCTCAGGAAACCAGTAAACACGCTGCCAAACTTATATGCATTATTTTGTATTTAAATCCGTAGCAAAATCATGACTATGTGAGTCTTACTTGTCCTCTTGGGTCTAGCCTTCCAGGAGAAAGTGACAAGACAGTGGTTAGGGCTGGGTTTTTTTGTAGGATCATAAAATAGATCTTCACGATGGCAAGTAGGGTATCCACCCTTGTTAAATAGATCCTGATGAAGACTCAGCTGCAATGCCTTACTGCAGTGGGAGAGGTTTGGGAAGGCTGCTACAGACCCCCTCCAGGTAGGTGGCACGAGTTTTCCCTCCCTCCCTCCTTCCTCTAGGGGCTCGTGGCGCACGTTGCTTTTGTGCTGTGCAGTCGAGCAGCAGCTCACGCGGACACGTTGGCTCTTGGCTCGCCCAGCTGCCCTTGTGCCGGTAAAAACATGTCAGCTTCCTTATAAATCACCAGCAGACTAACTCTGTGTATCTTCTGTGTTTTAATTCCTGGAAAAAGCCCTGCAATTGCAAGATGGCATCACATGGTTTATGGCTCCTCTCTAGCTGGGATTCAGATGCCTTACTCGGTCAAAATTTGCTCTGAAATCCAGCAGGATTTGCCCGGATAAGGCACAGCGGATGCGGTTTATCGGTGGCACGCGCTGCGGTAATTGCTCTATCTCGGCCGCGTCCGGCCCGGTAGAGCAAACAGAGCTGGAGGGGTGGCGGGCCAGAGCATGCGGCGAGATAAGCCCTCGCGCTCAGAATTAACCAGCAGTAAAGCGTGGTGTTCCGCATTAAACCTCTGTGAGACGAGGCTGAGTGAGGCATTTGTCTTGCCTCAATGAAGCAGCGGCTATAAACAACCGGCGCCCTGAGCTGGATTTGCTCCGTTCAGCATCCTGTAACGATAGCAGCACTATGGGGCTTTACGGGGGAAGGCGCTCCCTGTGGCTTGTTAAGGATAAGGAACCCGTAGGACGTAGCTGTGCCACAGGGTCCGCAGAGCTCACGCAGCCCTGGCAAAACGCGTGCCCCTTGGGTGCTAGCCATGAATACGAGCACATTAAACCAGGTGCTCTTGAGTCATCTATTGCCCGTAGGATGCTAGCTACATTTGTCTAATTATTTATTTAAATCATTCCATTTTGGGGGCTTTTAAAGCTACCACTGAGCTGGAGAAAGAGGGGAAGGGCAGGATGGCATCGTGGCCTTGCTGGGTAGCACAGAGGTTAGTGCTAATCTTTAGTTCTTGTACCCCGATGGAAACACGGAGTGTGCGAGTGGAAGCAGTATTAACACAACTGGTGGGTGAGCTACGTGGGCAAAGGCTGAAAAATAACAGATAGAAAGATAAGGGGTTGGGCGCCGAAGCTCAGGTGTTGGCTGGTGTTTGCTGTGTCCCTCCCAGCCCTCAGCTTTGTTTGCAGGTGCAGCGGGTTTGCCCGTGTTCCCCGCACGGCCCACATGAGCCTTTCAGTGGGGAAATGGCAGACAGCGAGGCTCCAGACGGCGCGGAGAGCACCCTGGCACACGCAGAGCAAACACCAATAAACATTTCCCTGGGCTTCTTCCTTTGCAGATCACCTTGTGTGTGGCTCTGTGCAGCCCCTGCGCCCTGGAGCCGGGTGGGCAGTGCTGGGGCCGAGGCAACGCCCGCGAGGCCGCAGTGTATGGGAGGCAGCAGGGCGACAGCGCTGCGGGTTCATCCAAAACACAGTGTTTCTGCGGTAGATATTTCATGAGAGCTGCCCTGAACAGCTCCAGTGACGTTAGGGCTGCCATCACCCGGCAGAGCTCTGCTCCTGCTGAGCAGTGGGTGCAGGGTTGTCTTCCTACAGGATCCTCGTCTTTCCGGCTCTTTGGGAGCTGGGAAGGGCGGATGCATTACTCTCCCAGAGGTTTGAGTTTGGGTTACTTAGGGGATGTTCGCCCTGCTAAACCCTTGCATGCCCTTTTGATTTCCACCTCCTGGGAGGCTCCAGAGTAAATAACTTTATGTAAGGTGGCACCATGCCCGTGCTGGCAGGTGAGGTTGGCCAGGGGCTGTGGTACTGCATTCCCACCACGTCTCCTCCACCAGCCCTGCTCCTTTGCTCCTGTCCGTATGCAGCTTCCAGTTAATTCCATGGTTTCCTTGCCCTCATGGCTCCATGAGCCAGGGCCAAAGTTGCCATGAGCCTCCATGGGGCTGCATCTGTCTGCCATAACCAAACCTCAGTGCTCTAAATGCACTCCGAAAACTTCCAAGTCAATAAGGAAGAGGAAAATACAGCTGCCATTTACTTAAGCCTTAGAAGTTCAGTGTTTTAAGTCCAGTGTTTAATAGTCACGGCTATCTGAGTATGCCAGGTACATGCATTTTTCTTCTTCTGTTGTCAAAACTATAAAAGATGTGAGGAAAAGAACCAGCTCAGATCTCCACACTTTAAAACCAGACTATTGCACCAGTAACTCTGTCTTGTACCTACGTTTAATTAGCAGGCTGGAAAGAGAGTGTGCTGATAAGATCAGTCGTGTGTGTGTGTGTTTTTCTGCTAAGCCTTTCTGATTTTATTACTTAGAGAAGTGACTTGTTGGTTTTGAGCCCTTTGTCTTTCAGCTCTTGGTTCCTCAGTGGTTCCCGGGGGTTTCTAGAGGCCCGTGGGCAAAGAGTACCCCTCTGGAAGGCAGTGCCACCCAGGCTGGGATAAGAAAATTTATGATCCGCCCACTCAAGCTTGTACAAAAGGGGTTTTCTTCACTTTCACAGAGGAAAATACCCATGGATACGCTGCTACGCATTCAGTTTAGTCATTTATATTGATGCTGTCTAGGTCTCAGCTAATTTTTAGGGAATAGCATCTTTAAACTGAGCAAATGGAAAGGAAACGTTCTCCTGCAGAAGACATTCCCAGGTGATTGGGAGAACTGGAAACACGGCCAAGGTTCTGGCCCATTCAGGGCAGGATCCTCTGGCCCCAAGCTGCAAAGGCTACTTCATGGACTCAGATAAGAATTTCATTGTAAGAGACCTCACAATAAATATATTTTCAGGACATGAATTGCCATTTGCTTCCTGAAATAAAATTTCATGGAAGTGGTAAGTGGTTCCAGATGCTTTAAGTGAGATGGCAGGCTATATGGGTAGGCTTGTGGGTCCTCACTTGTATGAGTAAAATGCCCGTTTGACTGAAATAAATGTAATTTATCAAATTAACATGGTACAGTGTGCAATCAGAGCAGAATGCGGTGGTTTCTGCTGTGTGTTCGGCACTGATTGCAGTCCTTGAGAGCCCACACCGTGCGGGAGGACAGGGTGCCTGGCAGCAGAGCAGCAGAGATGCTGCTTTGGGCTTGCTGAGGAGGGGGTTCCTAACAGCCCCCAAAGCTGCTGCTGCACAAGCCCCGTGCACAGCCCAACGCCCTGTGTCCCCCGGCCTTGCCACCCGGCCCAGCTGCACAGTGCTCCCTGGGGACATCTGCGATGGTCTCTAGCAGCAATACGGTGCTGATGGTGCCGCTTTCCATGGAAATACCATCATGGTGTTTCCGTGTCCACGGCAGTATATTCAGTTCTTCTATAATGCACATAAATTTGCTCTTCCAAAAGTTCAGTGCAGGCAGAATTTGCTTTCATGAAGCCAATTCCCTTCCTGTGCAACCCTAAAAAAATTTTTTTAGCTTCCTATGACTGCCAGTTTCTGACATCTTTCTCCTCCAGTCTTGGTGGATTATACTGATTTCGTGTCATCTGTACATCTTGTTTCTAACCTTTTCTTCCAAGCGCAGGGACACAGGGGAGCTGGAGAAGGGGAGCGGGACCAGACGCGACAGCTGTGACCTGGCACCGCACTGCCAGGCGCGGCGGGACGCGAGGCGCCAGGAGCCGCCTTGGTTATTTTCATTATTTTCATTATTCCTGTTTTCCCTTCAGGCTGTCTTTGTAAGACGTGCCGTGGGAGTGGCTGCCTTTTCCTCCCCTTTTTTTCTTGCCTGCTCTTTGCGTGGTGCCTTGCTGCATTTCTGCCAGTGTTCCTGGTTTTGAGGTGCCCTTAGCAAGAGGAGGAGCCACCCCCAACTCACTGCTGGTTTCAGAGCTGCTAGTTGGTTGTAGCCTGAGTTTGGGCTCCCTGTTCCACAAATCCTGCTTTAATTAGGGAGTTTTCACCTGCCTCTACCCACCCCTCTTTAAAATGAGAACTGAAGTTGTCTTGCTCTTGCATTCTGGTTCTAATTGGGGGACTTTATTTGCAGATATTAGAGGACATTAAGGGACAGAAGGACTGAAAAGGGAAAAAAAAATGTCCCAGCTACCTAGAAATAGCATAAAGCCCAGAGCCAACTCCATCAGGATTTTATATCAAGTTTTTTATGCTCCACTTTGCACAGGAACCTCCAACACCTGCTGACAGGTGAAAGGAAGCGGTCTCACCTTTTCCTGTGCAAGGAAGGAAGGAAGGATGGAGCAGGCTGCTCTTCTGCAGCGTGCCACTCTGCTAACCTTAGCTCGTTAAAATGTTGGTTTAAGAACGTCTTTCTAAAACCAAGAGTTTAACCTGTGCCCCAATATCCTTGGAGGAGAGCGGGAAGCTCCATGTTCAGGAATCCCTGACCTCTGGGCATGTTTCCGTGGGGTCATGAGTGGGGGATGCGTTTTGGCAGGGAGGGCTGCCTGGGACCTGCTGAGGCCGCTCCGGACTGGTGCCGCGCGGGGCCAGGTCGGGTGAGAAGGACCTGGCTGGTCCCATTCAGCCTGTGGGGGGCTGGGCAAAGCGCTCAGCAAAGACAGAAACAGGAGCGAGCCTGGGCGCGTTGGAGATGGGCGCTTGCATGGTGCTAGCACAGTGCAGTCCTCCCTGTGTTTGGGTTTGCACAACGTGCAGGATTGTGTTAGTGAAAGAGGGGCTAAAGAGAAACCACTCAAAACAAAGGAGAAAGGAAGATCCCAGAGCTCTCCCTAATAGCAAAGACAAAATATACCCTCTTGATTCTGCTCTGCAAGATCTTAACATTACACATGCCTCCAGGGCTCCCATCCCACCGGCGTAAGGTGAAGGAAAGGCTCGAGTGTTTCAAAAATAAATTGGAATTGGTCCTGCTTTTCCTGGACAATACGTTTGCAGTAACTGGGACATTTCATAACAGTTGCTTCTGGAAAATCACATGGTAGATTGATGGGGGAAATGCTGGTCACCACACAAGGAGGATGTTTTTGGTAATGAAAGCTGGAGCTCTGCTGCTCATGGCAGTCCTTCATCCTTGTGCTTGCCATCCTGCATTTCCATGTATTTTCTCGTGCATGGAAAGGCTGACTGAAAAATATTCCCGATTCACCCTTTTTTCCTCCTCAGGCTTTCCATAAATCCTATGCAAACCCTTGTAAGGGTTACAGGGGTGGCACGTTGGGCACCAATGGGAGCTCTCGCTGTTGCTCCATGTTTCTCTGACCTGGGCAATGAACAGTGTTGTCCCCCCAAGGAACCTGGAGCATCTGCGGCAGTCGCACTGCGGTCAGACCCGTTGTTTCTATGTGCTTGTCCAGAACCAGGACACAGAATCGGAGCACCCATTTCAGACTCGAGTGCTTACATCAAGCACGGACAAAATATAATCAGTCATTTTCTACTATTTCAACTTCTTTTGTATAGTACCTGGTATCTTGCTTCAGCGCTGGCTTTGTCAAAAGCTCCTGGCTTTCATTAAAATGATGAAGAGGACTGTTATCACTGATTGAAATACTGCTGGTACTACAGAAAATGGAAAGTAGAATATAAAAACACCGTTATTAAAATGACTGTAAGCCTTTTCTTCGCCCATACATAATCTTGGCCGTGAAGATATATCCCTACCAGATAATATCATTCCATTTTTTAAGTAACTTTCCTCATCTTTGCATTCCCTGCTTCACGTTTCTGTAGGGTTTTCCCCAGGCTGGCAGGTCTTCCCTGGCAGAAAGGGACTTGAGCTTGAATCGAATATGCTCCCATTTTTTAGATATATTCTCATTTTTCAGATATATTTTCATTTTTCTACAAAAAATGACTCAATAGCTTGGAGAATTTGCTGGAAGCTGGTGCTGTTTAAAACCAGTGCTGAGCTTCACTTGTGCTCACCTTTGGTTAAACGTCTGTCTTCTGATCTCTACCCTGCTGTAAATGCCTTGCTGTGGTTGATTGTAGTGGTGATGGTCTAAAGGGAGCAGCACCTTCTGCAGCCGGCTGCTGGAGAGCTGCCTTTGGCCGAGATAACGCACTGTGGCAAGAGGTCTTAAAAGGCATAATCAGGATTATGTAAAACGAGCTCCAAAAGTTTAGCCACTTACAGAGCAGTAAAGAGAACACTCACAGTATTTGCAGTGAGATAATCTGGAGGAAGACGGCCTGATGGGTGTATGATTGCATCCTGCGCCGTGCAGCGTGGGCACACTCAGTGGGGTGAGGCAGCCTGGCCTTCGTGCTGTGCACGGACGCCTGGCCTCCCTGCGGCCGTAGCTGACGGCTGTCTCGCTGCCTGCACGCGCTCCCCTCCGTCAGGACAAGGGCTCTGAGCAGTGTCTGCCTACGTGGCGCTTTTTGAAGGCTTTTGGAATGAAGAAAGGCAAAGCAAAATGCAAAAGAGAAATGCACTTTCTGGTTTTATTCGCCTCAAAAGGTAATAAAGTAGTCGGAACAAAATGCTGTTTCATTACAACGTCTCTTGTATAGTTTTTTTATTCCTAGGGTGTAATTTATAGTGACAGAAGTAAGCAGCAACCTTTACCTTCCTCTCAGCAATGCACCAGCCATGTGCACTGCGCCCTCCCGCCACGCACCCTGCTTTGTCCTGCTCCGGTAGCCGTGCAGTGTGGTGCTGAGCTGTGCTCACACCTATATCTGAGCAACGTGCACCGTAAAGCTGCCGTATAAATCAAATCCTGCAAGTGCCATGAAAACCCACTTCTCTGCTGATTTTGTTACTCCTGTTTCAATTTTTTGTGTTGCAGTTTTTGGGGGAAAAAAGATTTTTCTGAAATTCTCCTATTTATTCCAGCCTAGTTTGGAAAAGAAAGGTATGCAAGAGGCAGGTATCTAGGGTGGACATACATTTAGTAGCAGCTGAGTAACGTGCATGATGCCCTGGGTATCTCTTGTGAAATGCAGGAGATTTGTTTGTGCATGCGCTATTATTTTTCTTTTTCTTTCTTTCCTAAAATGCTCCAGGCCAGAAAAGGAGTCTGTGGAGGTAGGAACTGAGATGTGCTGGAAGTGGCTGTTGTTTGTCCTTCCTGCAGATGCTGCTGCTTCCTGGCTCACGAGGGGCTTAAAATAAGCCCTGGAGGCTGCACTCATTGGATAAAAAGATCCGTTAAGGAGAAACGTGGGGAGTCAAAGACGTTATTTGTTTGTAGACTGATCCTAATCTGTGACATAAATTTATATAAGCAGAGAGATTCCCTAGGTTACATACATGTTCAAAGTAGTAGTAGCCCATGCTCCTGCCAAAAATGATGCACCCATACAAAGAAAACACAAGAGTTGGCACACTTGGGCTTGGTATTGCGACACCGGGCAGCCCTTCACCTTTCTGCATATTGGCACCACACCAGGTTCCTACAGCAGGGCTACTGCTGTCGGGGGGTGGATCTTAATCAGATTATGGTCTTAAATAACTACAAGTTTACCAAAAGTAGCTTTGATGCTGGCCTGTTTGTTTCAACAAATAGTGAGTTGGTTTAAAGAATAAAACTGTAATTGTGCTGTGTTGTTTTCTGAGGGCAGCACAATCCTGTCCCTGCTCGGACGCAGCGGAGCCGGTGCCGGTCGCCAAGACGCACAGCGCCGCAACAGGAACCGTCCCGGTGGGCGCCGGCGCGTGGCGGCAACCACGAGACTGGCCGTGGCGGGAGACCTTCCCATGGCTCTCGGAGCTCTGCAGGATCGGGGGTGCTATGGGCCTGCGCTGGGGGTTCGGTGCCATGAATCCTCGGGACACCTGCGGAGACCGTTGCAAAGATCCCTGCGGCCGTGGACGAGACCGTCATTTATGGATGAAATGTGCAGAGCTGAACAGAGCACTGAAAATGTAATTTGTTGTCTTACACTAAGTAAGTAATAAGTTACTAAGTGGTAATTCCTGCAAAAGGAAAGACGTGAAAGGACACTGCTGCTAGCCAATTAAAGCAGTTGTGGGAAGGAATGTTAGGTTTTATTTCTGCTTCTGAAACCAGAGATTGCTCTTTTCTTTTTTCTTTTTTTTCTTTTAATATTGCTATTATTATTACTGTTATCTGTCTTAAAACCATCTATAGCTCAGTAAGCCTATTGGGTGCACAGGATAAAACTTCACAAAAAGCTGTAGGAGCAGCTGTAGTCAAGCTAAAAGCCCAGGCCTACATCCTGCTGCTACATCAGCAGCCCTGCCTACAGAGCTGCTGGAGCTGGAAGCAAGCCCTCGGCATCCGTGCGGTACTTTCTCGGTGATGGCTGCATTATCGTATTAGGCAAACATCAAGGCTTTCTAAAAATAAGGAGCGTTTTCAAGCCCCTGGGCGCTTTCCTGTCCTGCAGGCAGCACCTTCTCCCCATTTCAGCCCCCTTCTCCATGCACTCGTCTTGCACACAAGCACTTGATGGACCTGCAGTAGCTCCCCAGGCCGTTACCTAATGGCCAAGACCACAATTAGCACTGGGTTTAAAACCCAGGTCCTGCTCAAGCTGATGGAGCTGGGCAGCGCTGGCCTCAGGCCAGTCACCAGTTCTGCTGCTTTTAGACTTTGCTTTGAGGAATTTTAATTCTTTTTCATGTGCGCACGGTCCCTTTTCCTGGCATTCATCTCTGTCCTAGCGCTGTCTGTGCGGCTGGGTTTGGAGTCCCGGCGTCTGCTCGGGCCAATGCAAGCGCCAGGTGTCTAGTAGCGCTGTTGGTCCTTTCCAAGTAACAAACATATCCTTTATCACTACCTTTATTTTTTGTTGGAAAACCCAATGATGTTGTGTCACAACCTAGATTTCCACCACCTGACTTGTATTCCACAAGCCCCAGGGGCAGGTGTACTTTCCTAGTTTATGTTTTCAGATTGATCTGCATTTAGGTCCCGTTTGCCAAAGGGTTCGGGGAACCCACTAGAAACCTTTTGCTGGTGGGACAAGCAAGGCCTGGCAGGATGCACTGGGGCCTGTCTTTAGACGACTCATTCTGTTCCATTTTGGGCCCAGCATGTCCAGCTCTCCAGGCACTTCCAGCAGTGGCAGAGTGGTTGCTCTCCATGAGGATCAAGGACCTCTAATGACCCTGTTATCAGCAGAGAGTCGGGAGAGATGCTCCATCTTTGGGGCTTTCTTGTCAAAACTGTCACCAAATGAGTTCCACATTGGAACCCTGGTCGAATGGGTATTGTCCATGCTGTCGGGCTGCCCCTCGGCTCCGCCGGCGTCACTGCTGCCACACACACACGTCACGGCGCAAGGTGGGCTCCGCTCGGTGCAGCAGAGCAGCCTCCAGCCTCAGGGTAGCAAAGCAGCTCTGCAGCAACCAAAGCAGCCTTTTGCTGCTTTGCTCATGCTAAAAAAGCCCATTTTAATCCTACATTGTAGCACACAAAGCAGGGAGCTTCCTTTTTAGTGCGCCTTGTGGAGATATCATGCATTTCATGTAGGAATGTCAACTGGAGTGCTGAAGCGGGATTAAACATTGTTAGCAAACCATCTGCCTGAGCAGCGGAGCTGCTTAGTGCCCGACCGGTGGCTCTAATTGAAAGACTGAAAAAACTATGATCACAATATTTATCAATGTTTAACTATAATTGCATGTAAATACGCATTTTAAAGAAGTGAGCTGCTTGGTTAATTAGCAGTCTGATCGCAGCATTTCTTTTTATCTGTTAGTGTTAGGAACTGAAAGTCACAGAAATGTGAAGAAATAAAATTCTGCCATAGACAGAAGAGACTAATTTTAGTGGATTGCAGTAAATTGTCCCAGACAGCAATAAAACTCATTATTTTGGATGGGAAGCTGGGAAGGCTGGTTCTCCTTCCAGCTGATTCTGCTTCCCAGTGTAGGCCTGTGTGAGGAGCCAGCATCTAACGATGATGCAGAGTGGAGCTTGTCAAAAGTAAGGTGCTGCAAGAAGGGAAGCTCTGTGTTAATATTTTTATATTAGTATCTCATAATATTAAAGAGCATTTTAATGTGAAAAGTGCAGATTGGGCCGTGCTAAGGATTTTTCTTCCTAATATGCGACCAGCAAGAGAAGACCTTGGGAAATGGGAGGCTGCCTGTGGCCTGTGTCTTCCTCCCAGTGCAAGCCAGTCCCGCACCAGAGCTGACTTTCCTGGGAATTAAGTGTTTCCTCTGCATTTTTTATGTGATCCTCTTAGAAGCAGCACTTTAATTGCTGTAAGTTGTATTTGCACTTTGTTGAAGAGTTGAAGACTCTTAAATTTTAAACCTGTCAAAGTATGAATTCATCATGAGGAGAGGAGCCGGGGAACATGAGCTGGCTAAATCCCGCTGGTGTTAGGGGTGGTGAATAATTGAGAAGACCAAAAAAAAAGCTAGGATGACTCGTTACGCTCTTTCCTGCAGGCTGCTGGCCCTTTCTTAATGAGGTGCCTCTGCATGAAACGATCCCAAAGCCACAGCTTTAAAGGCAGCAGCGCTGGAAGCCTTGGTCTGGGTGTCCTTGGATCAGTGTGGTGTCTGCAGTGACATGGAGTGTGTCCTTCAGGTGAGCTCGGGGCGGACGGGAGGTGTAGGCACTTTTGAAGCAGCTGGTGACGTCGAGCGGAGCAGGGAGCTCCACAGACTGCTCTGGAAAAACAGCTGCCCTGTGGCCCTGTGAAAACCTCATGGATTTTCTGTGCAGCTCCAAGGGGGGCAGAGAGGAAAAGCAGCCGCTTGCGCTGGGCCCGGAGCCCCGTCCCCCTGCCGTGCTCTGCGGCTCCCTCGGCACTGTGCAGAACACCCACTTGGGAGAGCGGGAGCCGTGCGCTTCCCTGGGGTGGGAATTAGCGGTGACCAAAATTAAAAGGGGGCTCGAGCTGTGCGGTAGGTGCTTGCCCAGGCTGTTACATAAGCTGCGCTGCTCCTGTCCCGCAAAATCGAATGTCCCGGCAGCGGGGCGGCTGCGCTGTCACAGGCCATCAGGCCACGCTGCGCTGAGCCGCGGGCAGGCGCCCTCCCCGGCGGCGCCCGAGCGCTCGCCAGCCCCACAAGGGGCCCTTTCCTGGGATGCTCCCAAAGAAGGGGAATCTAAAAAAGTAAAGGTCAATGGTTTTAGGTAGGAAACTTTAACATTTGCTGGAATGCAAACATGCAGCCCTGAAAGACGGAAGGTGGTTCTTGGGAGAAGCCTTGGAAAGCACTTTGTGCACCGGCCCCCTGCCCAAGTCCATCCAGTGCACTCGCATATTGGAATATCCTGCTTGGGGATCTGGGCAGAACAGGCCAGTGCCAACAGTGATGGGCAGCCAAACTGCAAGGTCCAAGGACAGAGGGTCTGAAATGAGGGGATTAAAACAATGCCCTTCCAAACACCCTCTCATGCAGGGTGCGTGCAGAGCATCCGTGCCGGCTGGGTGGGATGTCCTGTGGGACGGATTCTCACTTGCAGGACTTGCTCTGGGCACGCAGGTTCCTCCTGATAGTCACTGTGAGAGCTGCGGTAGCCAAGGCAGCTGCTCTTGGTGGGGCTAAAATCACATCGTTGGGGAGCTCCTTCCCCGGGGGCTGGTGCTGCGCCCTGCGTGGCACGCGCCTATCAATTTGTGCAGAGTCACGGAGTGTCCTAGAGAGAGAAACACCCGCATGTGGCCATGGACAGCTCGGACAGAAGGTGAATATTGTCTGGGCAGCTGATGTCTGTCAACAGAAATGTGGCGTTTTTAATCTGGGGAGGAAAAATGATCAAATAAATAGTTCTGCTAATAGAAGCCGATGGGTTCCTAACTTAATTAGTGTTGGGAGCAGGGGAGCCGGAGTGACATCTGTTACTTCTGCCTTCTGTGGCGCTTCGTTTTCTTCAACAGACGTCACTCAAGGAGAAGCAGATTTCTTGTACATTTGTTTTGAGAGAAATACAGTGTTTCAGCAGCTTAGCAATTAATAACAGAAATCGCTATTAGGTGAAATGAAGCAAACCCTGAAATGTTTTATACTGTACCACTTTCATCATCAACCCATCTGCTAAACAATTTTACTTCCAACTGAGCGTTGCAGTGTGTGAAACAGAACCCCCCGAGCTTGACTCAGTAGCAACATGCTGATTGTTTTTGCACGTATATAGCATTTCTGAAGCAGCAGAACACGAAGCGCCTTGTCTGGCTGCGCTGCTTGCCCAGGCCTGTGGCCACGACATGACCTTTACAAGGACAAACAGATCCCTGGCGCCCTGAGCAGGATGGTGTAAAACTGGGACCACCCGTCTGTGCTGCCTCCAGAATCGCCCTGCCGCCCCAGGGGGACGCGGTTCCTGGGCCCATGTGCTGGTGTGTCCCCGACGCTGCACCGGGCTGCCCTTCATAGAACTGCATTTAAGAACAAAGCAGCCGGCATCGCTTACAGCCCAAGGGCTTGAGGAAATGCCTTTTCCATTCCTCACTCAACACTATTTGTTTTGATCATGATCTATAACCAGGGAGCTTAACAGAGTGCTGGAGTGCAGCTCCTGAGTTAGTGCCTGGCTGGTGAAACGTGTGATCTCCGAAGCAAAATTTGTCACATGTTGAATGCACATAGTAAAGATAAGCCTTGCTGCTATGTTTTTATTATGCTCAATATTTACAGTGCTGTACTTACTACAAACGGAATATCCATTTGCTATTTAAATATGCTTAATTTTATGAAACAATTCCAGTTATAAAAGCAGGATTTATAGCAGTGCATAATTTCTGTACAGCTGGAAGTCTTCTGCAAATCCATGAATCCAAGCAATGTGGAATAGGTTTTGGATGGTAATTGTTAGAGAAAACCAAGCAATGCAACCCGCCCTGCCGGTGATGCCACCAAAGCGCTTTTCCTGCATGACGAGCACCTGCAGGACTGGCTGTGAGGTAGCCCCGGGAGCTGCCGCTCTTTGCTCTGAAGCAAGCTGATCCTGCAGCCTCCTTCCCAAACCAGTGTTAATTCAGAATTACAATAATGCAGGTGTTTGTCTCACTTCCCCAGGGTACGGGGCCCGGCAGCATTCTGCTCGGGTCGGCCTCGGTGTGCCGTGTGTGCTGGCCGAGGGCAGCATTGCCGTGGCCACCCCTGTGCCTCTCGTCTCCCTGCTCACCTCTCCCTCCCGCCTGGAGCAGCCAAAGAGCAGCAGGAAACTGGGAGCTGTTCCTCTGCCCCTCTAGCAACTACAGGGGAGCTTTTTTTTTTTTTGTATGCAAGAACCCCAGAAAGCAGAGATTTGGAGAAACAAGACTGTAACACCAGGAATCTGCTCCAAGATGCTTTCTAGAGAAGCCAATAAATTCAAACTGACCTGACAGCCTGGGCCAATTTTTCATACTTTAATAAGACAAAAAGTCGCTCCTGGCCATTCCAGGGGAAGACTCAGCGAGGCTGCTGCCTCTTGTGCTCCCTGCCTCCGAGCATTCATTCTGTGGGCTCATTCTGCCCTTCCACTGGCTTTCCCAGGTGCTGGGAAGGTTGTTTTCCATTTGCAGATGCTTTGGGTTTTGGAAGAGCAGGCGGCTCTTGCCGAGCCAGGCGCAGCCCATGTGAGTTTTACATTGGCTATGAGAGCATTTAAGCAGCATTAATGAGAGTTAATTACCTAGGAGTAGTTACAGGGTGTGATTCCATAGTGGGAAGTGTTGCAGAGGGACCAGAGCAACACACACGTGGCTCCCAACACAAGGAAGGAGGCGCGAGCTAAAGAGCACCTACACTCACAAAGGTGGTTCTTCTGTTTCCTACCTTGTGACTTGTCTTTCTCCCATGTGGAAAAAACACATTTCATGTAAGCAGCATCTTTCAGCCATCTGGAGCGGCTGCCAAGTTGGGCAGGATTTGAGATGCTTCCGGTGGGAACGTCAGTCGACATGTCCGTAAGCTGGGCTGGCGACAGAGCACGCGTGTCACAGCCCGGCCCGGAGCAAAGAGCCCGTGTCAGCATTCTCGTAACGGGAAGGGAGGTAAAAGCCTCCAGAGTTTCCTGAATCCGGGCGTTCTTGTGCGGCCATGAGGCTTCCCTCTCATTTCAGTAGACAGCAAGGAAAATCGCCCAACCCATGGTCTCTGTGTTAGTACTTGCTCACAAAAATGTCAAAATTGAACAGGCAGTAGTTCATATTTATGGGGAATATAAAATGTATTTCATTTAATTTTAAAATTTGTTCCGGAGTTTAATTGGTTTTGCTCTGTGTGTAATCGCTTACTGGTAATTATTGTAGAGAATTGCTTAAATTTCACCTCCAGATTACAGAGTTTGACGGTACAGCCCCGGCAGCAGCACTGCCAGCCTCTTGGATGGGAATAGCTGAGTGATTTGTGCTCTCAGGTCTGTTTTGATTTTCCATCCTGATTTTGCCACAAGTAGCTTGAATAGCCAATCTAGGGGGAAAAATGCTGATTTTGACTAGTTCTTGAGTCTTCCAAGAGTTTTGTTGTTTGGCTGGGCTGAAAAGCACATTAGATTGAAATTATAAACTGGGGGGTTTTGTTTCCCTTTTTACAAACAGCCCATGTTTGTGCCCAGTGGTATAAAAAATACATGAAACACCCTGAGACACGGGGTGAAGACGTCGCCATTGAACCAGCAAGTGCAGCAGCATCGGGGCTGTGGTGGACACGGAGTGGTGGACACTGGCAACTGCAGCGGGAAAGGGCCATTCTGGCTGGGAAAGCACTCTGCTTCAGCGGCAGGGTTGGCAGGAGGCAGCTGCAGCAAGGAGAGGCTGTTGGCTTGGATTTGGCTTTGCCATGTAAGAAATAAAGCAAGAGGTGGAAAATACATATTGCAGATTTAGGTGGCTCCCCAGCTGACCTAGCATCTCCTGCCCAGAACTGCCAGCAGCACCTCCAGGAGCCCTGATCTCCAGGTAGAGGATGAAGGTTCCCTCTTACCCTATAGGTGAGTAGAAACTGGGGAGGGTGAATATCTGAGAGCAACAACGAATTTTATTATGCATTAAAATATAATATAGAAGAAAAGAAGGAAAGAGAGAGAAGAGGATTCCCTAGTGCTGTGTTGATGGGCCTTCCCCTGAGAGCAGTCAGAAATCTTAGTAGGATTCGTTGTTGCTGCTGGGTAATAATCTCTCCCCATTTTCTAGTTGTACTCTTTAGTCCATCTCCTGTTTTCAGTATGAAAATTACTGTGTCTGGGAAAGTGTGTGACCTTGGGGTTTTTTTTAAAGATCTTTTGGATTTTGTTTGTGAAATTAGGTAGGTGACCCCCAGACATCTCTGAGGGTATTGCTTAACCTACACTTACGAACAGGAACATTTTGAGTATAAAACAAAGAAGATTTGAGATTTTCTCTTCCTTTCAGTATTATTAAAGTATTACTTTTATTTCAGACAAGACTCAGTAGTGCTCACATCAACACTGCCCAGCGTACAGCTTTGCAAAGGGTCGTGAATATCATAGGAAAATTGCCCATATGACTGCGAAACCCTTATTTAGCTAATTGCCTCTGCATATAATTTTGTATCTTCTTACATTTTTACATATATAATGTATGTATATGTGCACACACTGTGTATCTGGAGCCCACGCGGCGCCTCGCAGAGCACCACGGAGCCTCCCTGCTGTGCCTGCCTTCCCGTGGTGACATCCATCAATTCAGAGCACAAACAAAGCAATTAAAAATCAATAGCTGAGCAGCTATTAGGGAGCAAAACTTCATTAAGGTTAATAATCAGGAGAATTATGGACCTAATCAGCCATAGTCATCCTCAGACGAAGGCGGCCCCGGCGCTCCTGCCCCTTGCTGGCTGCTGACTTCCTTCAGCGTTCACCAAACGTTTAAAATAAATTAGTCAACGTTATTTTGTAACCAAGTTCATGATAACAAGTGCTTAGTCCTGCAAGATGATGGCATCCCTCCCCCTGGGCAGGAGGGAGCAGGGAGCAAGGAACAAGGAGCAGGGACATGCAGGCCATGGGTGCTGCCAGCCCTTTTGCCTCGCTGCTCTGCCCCTCTTCTTGCTTTGCCTGTCATTTTTGCAGTATACAGGGAGCGTTTATTGATTATACCCAATTACAGAGTTGCCAGTCTCTGCCGGTGCAGGCTGCGTTTTGTGATTTTTTAAAATTAAAGTTAGCTAGCCAGCTCATTTTACAACGTCACAGTGGCTCTCTCAAATTTAATACATGTTCCAGAAAAATGGTGATAATAATTGACTTTGCATTTACTTTTTAGTTAGTAGAGACTTGAAGCGAGCGAAACCCCATCTGCTAAAACCAAAAGGTCTTCTCAGTGCCTCCAGACAAGTGGGTAATCTGGGTAAATCCTCTGCATTGACAAAATGCTGACAGTCACAGGTACACCCACTTCGTCATGGCCAGTGTGTCCCCAGGGTCCCAAATTAATAAAATAATCTAATTTCAGCTCAAGTAATATTTGTAGATCACTTCGCAGGTTTAAATACCCCTTTGCATTAGGCAGGTAGAAGGAAACCAAAGTCTTTTGTGTAGTTACCATTGCCAAGGAAACCTCTCCGCTGGTATCCGTCGCTGGCATTTCGCTTTTCCTTTGTGTGGCTGTTGGAAAACCGTCCAAATATAAAAAGAAAATGCCTCCGGTCTGAATATATTGCTAGTCAATGTCTTCATGATTTGCTACCAGCTTATCCAAGAGCTGCTGCCAGCTCTGCAAAAATGGTTGGGGTTAGAGTTCTCATTTCTAAAAATGCATGTGCTGGCTTTGAAAATGTGATTCTTGTGGAAAAAGCATGAATTGAAAATTGTCTGTACTCAGAATGTTTTCCAGAGGCATCTTTTATTTTTGATAAATAACTTTTTTATCTAAACAGTTTATTTTAATTGTTATTTATTTTAAAGTGGGTCACTTAACAACTTCTACTGCTTGAAACATTTTCCACATCTAACATATTCTCACTGATACCGACTGAACTCTCCACTTAAAAATAAGCCTCCTCTGGGGAAAAGCAGTTTTCTGAGCAGGTGATTTAAGGGAGTTACAATACAAATGCTAGGTAACACATTTCCTATCATCCCACCAGATAAGTTTGCTTGGCTGTTCCCATCACGCACCTGTTATTTCGCCCTCGTTTAGTTTTCCAAACCACTTGCATTTGGGACTGAAATTTTCCACCCTGGCTCCAAGATTTTGCAACGTCCCAGGGCTGTAAGTGAAGCTGCACCCACTGAGCACATTCGGGTCCAGTTATTTGCTTTTCTGGTGGAGATAAAAGGCAGAGCCCAAACCAGAGAAAATCCCGGCAGCTCCAGCTCACTTGGTTTGGGCCATCCCAGCCCCAGCTTTCCAGCACCTTTTGCAGAGCATTAGCTGGAATGTTACAGTGGCATTTTCCAAAGCACCAAGGATTAGGGGCCGATTTCCCCTGTTGTTCCCTGGGCACCATCGGGCAGCTCCTCCCGCTGCTTTGCTCGTGTTTGGTCACGGTTCTGAGCCGCATCCGGAGCTGGGACTGCACAAGGCAGGGGGCTGTAGCCCCTCTGCTCCCTCCAACTCATGATTCCGAATCAGGCAAAATATCCTTCATGCAAATTCCCTGTGGAATCCAAAAATACCAATGGAAATTCAGGGAAATGTATTTTTGTGTGACTTAGGAAGGAGGCGGTAGTGACCGGTGCCGCTGCGGTGGTGACACTCGGGTTGCTATGCTGAGCCCACCTGCTGCAGGCTTCCAGCCACTGCTTTGCCTCTATTTTCACTTATTTTCAGTCCTTGGGGCTACTCAGCTCCACTACCCTATTACCCCAGTCCTCTGCAAAGGACTGATGTGCAATGCAGCTGTCACGGGATGCACGGTGGCATCTCTCCTAGGAACTCTGATCTTGAGAGGTCTTCCATGTTGCTGCCGCTTCGTCAGCTGTGTGACACTGGGACCTCAGGAACAAGTGGCTTCCATGGGATTTTGTGGGATTTTTTATTGTTTTAACAAATGAGTACAGATTTATGTGGTGCAGAGCTTGTGTTGCCTCTGCCTTTGCTTTGGGCTGGCTGCTGCTGGAACACCATGTGCAGTTCTAATAGCCCAAATTAACAGTAATAATGAAAAAGGCACCGAGCGGTTGGCCCGGGTTCAGGTGAGTGCAGTGAGCACCATTAACCATCGCAGAGGCGTCCGGGGCCAAGCGGGAGAACCAACAAGGCTCTGAGTGAAGGGCTCTGTGATAGGACGTCCAAAATGGGGACGGGGCATTTCCAAGTGCAAACATGAACAAGAAAAACTCCCTGAGTGGCAGGAGGCAAAAACAACCTGTAATTGCTGAGCAGGGAGGGAAATCAGCCATCGGAACCGCTGTGCTGAACCTCCATGGATGGGGAGCAAGTCAAGCTCCTCCACATTGGGTGTTTTCCTAGACTCAGCCTCATTGCAGACGGGCACTGCTGACCCGTCACGGGTTGCCGCGAGGCCCGTGAGCGAGCAGGCTGTTGGGATGCACCGTTCACGCTGCAGCAGCGGTGCCGCGAGCGCTGTGCATACCTGCTCGCTGCCCGCTTGCGCCTGCCGCCTGCTGCCAGCTGCCCTCTCCGCGAGCTTTGGTGCTCTTTGCTGCTCCTCTGCCCTCCGCTCATGTCAGAGCTATTCTGGCGCTCGAGGGGTATTTAGGGGTTTTGTTCTGCCTGCAAGTTGTGGGACCAGCAGGGCAGTAAAGCAGCAGATAGGAGAGAAGCACAAAGAAGAGGAGGAAGCTGCGTGAAGGGCACAAGGCTGATGCATGGAGGCAGTGGTGGTGCCCGAGGAGGGGCCGTGCGGCGGTGCCAGCCAGCCTGCCAGGGCTGCGTCTGAGGAGGAGCGAGGCAGGAAGGAAAGTGCCCAACGTGCGGGCGGACGCACGGATGCTCCGCTCTGTGTATGCTTTGTATCATGTGCTCGTGACACTTTTTTTCCATGTGCTAAAAATACCGTCCACAGCTGTGGAGTGGGTCCCTGCCGCTGGTGGCCGTATTGATGGATACGGCCCGCGCGGACAGGGCTGCGCGCGGGGCTGTCCGCAGCGGCCGCCCCTGGGCCCCGCGCTCTGCGGCCGCTTCTCCTGGCAGTACGGGTACGCGTGTCCCATATAAAGGATCCGCATCCCTCGAGCACCTGCGGGGCAGAGGCTGTCGCAGCACCACTCGTTGCTCGGGGTGCAGGGGGCCAAGCAGAGCGGAGTCCAAACCTGCCTGTCCCCATGGCGAGGGGAGCAACGGGCCGTTGTGCGATGCCCTGCTTGCCGGGATGCAGGGATGCACAGGCAGTGTCCCTGCGGTACCACCACGCACATTCCTTGCTTGGGAGGTTTCGCATGGGGTGACACCAGCCCTGGTGCAGGCTTTGCAGCTGGGAGCCGCAGGGCTGGGAGCAGGGCTGCCCCGGGGCTGCGGGACGGCTGGTGGGGCGGGGGGTGCTCAGCAGAGCTGCCGTGTGGGCCCCGGGAGCTGGGCATCGGACGCATCGCACCTGGGCTGCTCCCGGCCCCGCTCTCCCCATCCTCGTGGTGTCCCAGGACCCACCTGTCCCCACCCTGGCTGTGACTCGGGACCCAGCAATCTCCAATCCAGCTGTTCCCTGGGACCCAGCAATACCCCTCCCGGCTCTTCCCATTCCAGCCGTCTCCCAGGACCCAGCTGTCCCCAACCCAGCTGTCCCCTAGAGCTGGCTCCAGGGTGTAGTGATCCCCAACACAGGAAACCCTGTCTTGGCTGTCTCCTGTCCTCCTTTGTTCCCCATCCTGGCTATCCCCATGCCAGCTGTCTCTCAGGACCTGGCTGTGACCAGTCCAGCTCCCCCCGACCCCCGTCCCAGCTGTCCCCAGGACCCAGCTGCTTCCAGGAATCGGTGTCCCCCAGAACCCACTGATCCCCATCCCGGCTCTACCCAGTACCCGGTGTCCCCCCCTTGTACGAAGGACCCGACAGTCCCCATCCTGGCTGTCCCTGGGACCTGTCGATCCCTGTCCCTGTTCCGGATGTCCCTCGGACCCGGCGTCTCCTGTTGTCCCCAGAACCCGCCCATCCTCATCCCGGCTCTGCCCGGGAATCGGCGTTCCGCCCTCGTCCCGAGGACCCGTCAATCCGCTTGTCCCCAGGACCCAGCTCTGCCCAGACCTGCTGTCCCCGGGACCCGTTCGTCCCCGTCCCATCCCGGCTCTCCCCAGGACCCCACGTCCCCCGCTGGCCCCAGGACCTGTCCATCCCCATCCTGTCCCGCCCGTCGCGGCCGCCGCGGGCAGAAGCAGCGCAGGAGCCGGCGCTACAAGTGCGAGACGTTTATTGAAGGGAGCGGCGCCGCGCGGCCCGGCCCGGCCCGGCCGCTGTCGTCGGGGCGTGCGGGGCCGAGGCGCGCGGGGCCGCGGCGGTCAGTAGGGTCCCACCACGACAGCCTCCACCTCCTTGGACGGGCGCCGGTCCTTCACCAGAAAGTTGATCATGCCCTCGGACTTGATGAGCAGGTTGCAGCCGAGGAAGAAGATGCCGAAGACCACGGTGAGGGCGAGCACGCACATGACGGCGATCTGCACGACGCGCATGATGTAGAGGCTGCGCTCGTCGGCCGCCGCGCCGTCCGTGACCACGGAGGCGGCCGTGCAGCAGCGCAGCGCTCGTCC
>JAUBNY010000082.1:1039341-1082143 GCA_032275445.1 Crypturellus soui | reverse complement strand
TCTTTTCCATGGCATGTCTTGCCCTGTCTGTTGTTCGTTGGTAAGGTTTTGGGAAGAGGAAGGAGGGTTAAGTTTCCCTGGGTCCTTTTCCAACCCTGTCCTCTCGCGCCAGCGCACATGCAGCTGCTTCCCTTCCTTCTGCAGCCCCAAACCCTGGTCATGGAGAGCACTCAGTTAGAAATGCTAGTGTTTAAAAGTGTCGATATTCCAGTTTTCCTGAGGTCACTTAAGGAAGTTTTCATAAGAGTTGTTATCTGGGAGATTTTCCCAAATAAAATACAGTTAAATGTTTATTACTGTTATGTCTGTACATATATATATATATAATATATATATGTAGGTATAATAGGGTCTGTATATATTAGTTGCCTTAGTGTAGGTTATTAAAAAGTGTTGTTTTTCTGTTTCTATCTTTAGCCTTTCATATATTATAAATCTAAATTCAGTGTTTTTAATTCTAGAATGCAGTCCGGTGTCACTGCTATGGGGATGTGATAATCTGTCTAAAGATGAATCCTTCCACTTTGTGTGAAACTTCTTGAGTGTTTGTGGGAAGTAACCTACCTGGAAGCGATGCTGAGCTGGGACGGCACGAGAGCGGCAGGAGAGTGGGTGTGCTGGGGGCACCGGGCGGTGCGGGGATGAGCACTGATCTGGTTCTCTGCAGCAGTCCTGGCATTCAGTGGTTTACGTAGTGGCAGCATTGCTGGTTTCCCAGGCAGTTTTGCAGAGGGTCTTGCTGCAAGTGGAAGAATCCATCACTTTGAGTCTTCTCCTTTTTGAGGGAGTCCTCTCTAGTGTGCATTACTGCTAAAGTATGGGTGAGTTTTTCAGATGTTTTGGTGCTGCTTTGCACCGTGAGCTTGAACAGTGTCCCAGGAGCTGTGCGGGGGCAGCCAGAGCTCCCTGTCCCGAGCCCTCTGCTGACCGTGGCTTTCTGATTCTGGAGTTTGTTTTTCCAAAGCTATGAAATGATAGAGAGATTTGTTCTAGAATGGTGTTTAATATTTTATGTGCAGGTACAAAGTGATTTCTTTGATCATTATTTTGTTGAAGGTGCAGAAAGGAATGTCAGTCCTAGTATAAATGTTGAAAGTTATAAATAACAATTCCCATGTTTTCAGAAGGCTAAAAATCTAATTCACTGTGCAAGCTGAGGTTACATAGAGCTACATATTGTAAGTCTTTGCTCTCATTGTTTTATTGTTGTTTGTACTAACATAAAGCAATAAAAGTAATGACTAAATAATCATGAAAATCTCACAAGTCATATAAACTATGTATTCTACACAGCTCTAGGTGTTTCCAAATGCATCGTAACAAAAAGCAGTGAATAACAAGTAGTATATAGTATTTATTCCCATATTTTGCCCCCAGGTGTTTTGCTTTCTTTTGTGTGCAGTCTTTGGTGCGCGGTTGCCCCACTGCGAGTACCAGGATGATTCCAAAAGGGCTGCAGTCGCAGAGCAGCCCCTCGCACTCCCGCAGCGCGCGCATCGCCGAGGGGAAAGGCAGTAACAGGTGGAGCCTCATGCTGCTTCCATCCTGCTGATCATGGGCAATGTGTTTTCCTGACTGGGATTTCCTTGATTTGAAGCAATAGAGGATTTCAGCGCAGGCCCTGTGACTCTGGGGAGCGGGGCAGGATGAGCTGGGCTCCCCAGGCACCTGGCATTAATGAGCTTCCAGGGCTCCTTATTCATCTACCCCTCACCAGTTCCACATCATCTGCTTTTTACCATTTGATTCTTGTGTGACCATCTCTTGTGGTGGAAAAACTACCTGATGGTGTGTCTAAGAAAAAAAGAACATAGTACAGCATGGAACCTTTCTTGAACTTCTGCTCAGAAATTGTATTGGTCTGTAGGATGTTCTTTATTGGTCTTTAAGGTGAGTTCAGCCTGTAGCTCTCCAATGATGCGCTGTTTTTTTCCTAAAAGCCAAAGTGACTGGAACCATCTGAAGGCCCGAGAGAGCTGTTGAGGTCATAATTTGTCTTGATTCCTGCCTGCAGAAGTAATCCAGAAACTTGTGCAGAAACTTGCTTGATCACTAGAACACTAATAGCGAAACCAAGACACGTCTAAAGGTCTCGGCGCAGCACATGGTGCTGCTGGTGTCGGAGCTGTAGCTGTGAGCGCCCATGGTGGCACCTGGGGACAACTGCTTGCTCAAAGCCACCTTCTGCCTGCAAGGGAAAAGAGTTGAACCTGTTGCAATTTAATTAGTTCAATTAGTTGTTGCAGTTTAATGCTATAATATGGACAAAGTAGCAGCACTTAAAATTTTCGCGGAGACCAAGTGACCCTGATTGAACGAAGTGAATAGATGCAGCAGCCTGATGCGCAGAACCCCCTCAGCAGATCCCCGGCACTTTGTGGTGGCCTGGAGGTGTCAGGCACAGGAAATGGGCAGAGGAGCTGGAGGGAGTGGGAAGCAGAGCGACCTCCCTGGTGATACCGCAGGAAGCGAGGTGCTGCCTTAGTTTGGGTTGCTGTGAGAATTTAGGTTGGCCATCCAGGAGTTACGGTGCTCCCAGATCTTATGGGCAGCTTTGTGATCATTTGGGTTGCTCTATAGCCAAACGTGGGCTACCTGGCTTCTTCACTAATGTCCCTAGCTCTGATGTCACCCCCAGCTCCTTTGGGTACTGCAGCACCTTGTAGAGGATCAGGAATGAGGGGTTAAAAGTCTCTGCTTATGCCAGGTATTACATAAGAGTAAACAGTCCCTTAATACGCCATCTGCACTCTAAAATAATGTTAAGCTGGAAGGAAGGGCAGGCCCTGTTCCTGTTTTGTCATGTCACTGCTGGTGAACAGGTTGGACCTTTTCTGCTATAATGGTTTGTAGTAGTTCCATTGCAGTTTCCAGAACTACATGTGTTATATTTGTAATTAAAATCCCTGTTGTGAAACGTGAGACAAGCAGAATCTATCCCAGCTTTATTTGTACTCTAAAATTTGATGTTAAACTCTGGAAAAGAGCACTGTGTGGTTTGAGAGGTCTTGAGCTTCGTGCTTTGCTTGGAGCCTTTCTGCTTGCCCATCATGATTGGCTGTCAGTGCTGGTCTGACACCATAGTTCTCCCGTGGACAGGTAGGTTTTAAAGCAACCTTATACTAAGGCGTGGAGAACAGGCAGTGCGGAGCAGTGGTTTGGGTCCTGCAGAGGCCATGCTCCTGCAGATACCTCCAGTGGCAGTTTCTGTGCGAGCCGTACCGCAGCAAGGGGCCTTCTCCCCATTTTCCTCTGTTTGAATCTTGTATTTTGAAAGCTTTGATCACACTTGGGCTTTATGTATTTTCTCTTAATGCCAGCGAGGCAGAAGAACAGGTTAAAGAGAGTTTTGTTACAATGGGTTGTGGTTAAGGAAGGAAGAAACAGTATGGAGCATCTGACCTTTCTTTAGGGACCTCCTCTCTGAAGAGTTAAGTTTATTGACCAGGAAGAGCCAAGGGCTTCCCCTGCAGAAATGGAGCATTTGCTGGATGCTCTTATTTTTGGTCTAATACATGCAAAAAATGTTTTCTGTATGTGGGTGAGAATTGGAGGTGTAAGTGCAAAAGTAAATCACCTATTTAGGAATGTTTTAGCGAAGCTTCCACTTTGTAATCTTACAAAGAAGATGCATTACAAACATTTATGTAATTTTTCTTACTTCTTCTGCAGTATAAGTGACTGCTGTGTGCACTCCTCTTTTGAAAGTGTGCTTAATAAGTGCTTGCCTGTCCAGTCTGGAAGAGAGTGGCTGAATTAGGACAGCAGTGATGACATCAGAGTCAGAAAATGAGAAAACAGTGAAATAGCAGAAAAGTGGAAAGTACTTTAAGTCATAATGGTTAAGAATATGTATTAAATGTGCTAGGTTGGTACAGGTATTTATGTATTTTTGAAATATGTCAAAGATCTAGTACGAGTACACAGAATTGGAGATTGTCCTTTGAATGAAGCAAATAACTTCAATTAGCTTCACAAAACAAGCAGTGTCGGCTCTCTGCTACTCCCTTTGTCCGGAAAATGTAGAAAATAAGGCATAGGTAGAATGACTCTCCTCTCTCCCTTGCAGTGGATGGGCAAACCAGGCTGGAGTTCTGCACGTTAATGTTTTTTCTTTGTTTTTGAGAAATGGCTGCAGACGGGAGTCATTTCAGACAACTAGGGGTTTGTCATATTTAACAGACTTACTGAACTACATGGTTACTGCTTTGTATGATATGTATTAATTGCACTTTTTTTTGTATGCAACTAAGAATTTTCTCTTCAAGCTACTTGGGGATGTTTAGATTGAGGCTGTTCAGTACTGATGTCTTGGTGTCCTCCAAACAGGCACAGTAGTGCACAACCCCCTGCAGTTTTTGCAATGCATGCAGAATTCCCACTGCCTCTTAGGATTTTAATTTGGGAGCCTCAAGAGATGAATAATCCATTGCAATATATCCTCTTTGGCAGGTCTAGAGTCAATTTTCCTCCAGATGCTCCCTTTGTAGATGTTCTTCAAGATGGACTTTCTTTCTTTCTTTCTTTCTTTGCCCTTGGGCAGGTGTAAGACGAAGGTGTACGCTGATGACCTGCCCAACACAAGTGTAGTGATCGTGTTCCACAACGAAGCCTGGAGCACTCTGCTTCGCACCATTTACAGTGTCATCAACCGGTCACCCCATCGGCTGCTCGCCGAGATCATCCTGGTGGACGACGCCAGTGAGCGAGGTGCGTGCTTGCCCGGCACGGGCTCCGCACAGGCTACTTGGTGACAACAGGAGGGAGCCGCTGACCTTGCTTGGAAATTGAACCACAGTCTGAAAATGGAATTGATGAAATAAAGAAACAGATTTGCCTGGAATAGCCAGGTGTTTCCAATACCATGTTTTTTAATGGCAAATATAACATATTTGCAGTTACTCAATTGATTAAAAAAAAAAATTGGAATTAGTTTTGTATTTCTTCTTATGAAGTTGCAGATTTTGGTAAATTACAAAAAAAAAAAAAAAAAAAAACTTGGAAGAGGACAGGAAAGTCTCCGCAGTGCTTCATAAGGTGCTGAGTGAATGCTTTTCTGTGGCACAGAGCACTTGTACAACTTGTTTCCAAATGGAGATCCACTTTCCACGCACCACAGCACTCGCACACTGCAGGGTCAGGCCCCTCTCTCTGCAGTCCTCCCTTATAGAGAGGGTGCAGGTTAAGCCATCTGTGATCTCCCCATATAGCCGGAGTGTGCTTTTAATTGCCCTCCTGCATTTCCATGCTTTCCAAGCATAGAATTGGGAATCTTAAGTGCTCAGTGAAATTCATCAGAAACAGCCGTATTTGTAATTAGCCAATAACAAATTAGCAGGAGTGTAATCATTTTGTACTGAGTGTTGGTGCCTGGTTTATTTTTGGGAGCTGGTGATGCGTTGCTCAGAGTCTGTGTTTCTGACGCTGCCATGCAGTACCCAGGCACGTGCCTGCAGGCGACGGCTCCACGTGGCTGCTCAGGTAGAGCTGCCCTGCAGCCCCCATGTCTCCAAGCTCAGGGTCACGTCCTCATCTGGTTCTTGTGTTGGGCTTCGGCCTTTACGTTGCCAGTGTTGCACTGCTGGGGTTTGCAGGAGTGATCTGCAGAGCGACTAGCATGACACATAAACCACATTGTTATATTTGGAAACCTCCTTAACTGCTCGACGTAGGTGTTCTTCTTCTGTTTTCCTGATTTCCTGATTATCTTTGGCAGATTTTCTGAAGGCCTCGTTAGAGAACTACGTGAAAAACTTGGATGTGCCAATAAAAATCATCAGAATGGAGCAGAGGTCAGGGCTGATCCGTGCCCGGCTCCGAGGTGCTGCAGCCTCCCGGGGCCAGGTCATCACCTTCCTGGACGCGCACTGCGAGTGCACGGCGGGCTGGCTGGAGCCACTGCTCGCCAGGATCAGGGAGGACCGGTGAGGACACAGGCCCATTGACTCCTGGCTGCAGCAGGAAAAGCGCTGCCAGCAGGGTGAGGGAGGGGATCCTGCCCCTCTGCTCAGCCCTGGGGAGGCACTTGGAGTGTTGGGGGCCGTTCTGGGCTCCCCAGGACAAGAGGGACGTGGAGCTTCTAGAGAGGGGCCAGCACAGAGCGACCAAGATGATGAAGGGACTGGAGCATCTATCGTGTGAAGAGAGACTGAGCGAGCAGGGCCTGTTTAGCCTGGAGAAGAGAAGGCTGAGAGGAGATCTGATCAACATGTTTAAGTATCTGAGGGGTGAATGTAAAGAGGATGGGGCCAGGCTCTTCTCTGTGGTGGCTGGTGATAGGATGAAGGGTAACGGGTATAAGTTGAAATATGGGAAGTGTAATCTCCATATGAGGAAGAACCCTCCTGTGAGGATGCCAGAGCCCTGGAACAGGCTGCCCAGAGAGGCTGTGGAGGCTCCTCCTTCCCTGGAGATGTTCAAACCTGCCTGGATGCTGCCCTGTGCCCTGGGTGTCCCTGCTGGAGCAAGGGTTGGACTAGATGATCTCTAGAGGTCCCTTCCAACCTCAGCCGTTCTGGGATTCTGTGATGAGGCAGTGCCGCAGGGAGGCCTGTGCCTCGCTCTGTGAGGCTGCCCCGTGTGGCTGCCCCAGGCCGCGGGCACCCTCTCAGCGGCCACCTGTCCCCTCCATGGGGAATGGGTGGCACGTCCTTGTGGAGACCCCCGTCTGTGGCTACAGTGCAGCCATGGTTGTGGGGGTGAGGAGAGGTGCTAGCAGCTTACAGCTCTTGGGAAAGCAGCGAAGAGTCGCATAATCTCAGAACAGCTGAGGTTGGAAGAGATCTCTAGAGATCACCTAGTCCAAGGCAAGGCTCCCAAAAGCCACTCACAACAGGGATAAGGGAATCCTGCATGGCCTCCCTTTTTTTTTTTTTTTTTTTTTTTTTTTATTGTTGCTGTGAAGCCAGATGGGAAGAGAATGGGATATTTAGTGTATTACATGGATTCTTTTTGTTTTGTTTTGTTTTCATAAGTGCTGATCTTTTCTTACAGGAAAACTGTTGTGTGCCCAATCATCGACGTGATCAGTGATGACACGTTTGAATACATGGCTGGGTCCGACATGACTTACGGAGGGTTTAACTGGAAACTAAACTTTCGCTGGTATCCAGTTCCCCAGAGAGAGATGGACAGGAGGAAGGGAGACCGGACCTTACCTGTGAGGTAAAGAGAACGGATCGAGAATATCATGGTAGTTAACCCTTAGCTACTAGTTCAAGCAGATAATAACATTTACTAATTAAGGTTGTGCTATAATATCAGAGAACATGTGTCCGATAGCTGTGGTACAACCTTCAGTGTACAGCAGACTAAAGTCTGACCTGCCCTTAATGCTGCAATTGAGATATCAGAGCTGAGCAAACTCATCTCTGCTTTCTTTGGACTGTTCATAGGAGTAAGATATTATCTGCTCTGTGAATATTTGAGTTCCTTCCATGTTCATTTTTTGCAAGTAACTTGTTGAACTTAACCTTCCAGACAATATGTTTTTTTGAAATTCAAAGCACGTATTAGAATGTATCTCTGAAGTGCTTATCTTTGAACACTTTACCCAAGTATTTTCTAGTGACACTTTACATGCGTTGAAATGTACACTTTTATTGCCTAGAAAATAAAATTGGTGACAGTACCTGCCCAGTCAAACTTGATCTCACAGTATGCCCTGAATTCCTGTGATCATTCCTGAACTGCCACTTAACTGCTCAAATCAAAGACTGTAACAGAATCCGTAGAAAAATTTTAAATGAAATTGAAATGGAATAAATTACTCACAGTAGGTTATTTGCTCAGCTCTAATAGCTTCTGTGGTCTTCATGAAAACTGAAAGAAGCTTTCACAAGTGGATGTGATGGTTTCAAACCTGTCTGAGAGACATAATGAAGTTGAAAAATTCCAGTCCTGCACACCCCATGATTGTATGCAACAGGCAGACAGAAAGAGCGAGCCAACTCTCATGACAGCAGTGCACAGCAAAGCTTTAAGGAAAAATTACACCTAAGACAGGGCATTGAGCAAAGAGAAGCTTTTTGTAATTACTTTTGCTAGAAATGGCAAAATAATTGTCTTTTTATGTCCTTCAAAGTATGGAGTTGAGGAAGACTTGGGATTTTTTTAGATTTCTTTCTCGGGAAGCTGTCTCGGACACCCCCTTAGCTCCCAGCGTGGAGGGGAGCGCCGTGCCTCTGTGGCGGGTGTTACTCAGAGCCCAGGGGTTAGCTGGGTTTGCAGGGCTGGAAAGGGCTCCTCTCTGGTGCCATATAAATCCGCAGGCATATGGAGTCTCCAGAGAGAGGCAAATCTGATACATTTCCCCCTTTTGAAATAGGGTAATACTTAAAAGTAATCCCGAATTGTTCTTGTAACAGTGAAAATTAAATGACAACTCTTTGTTTGGCAACAGTGGCAGCTGGTGGAGATGCTGAGTGGGCTATAATGGCCCTGCTATAGGAAACAGCATCTCATACTTCATCAGCTGCTCTCGGCATTGCTGGCGTTCCCACATGCCTGGGGAAAGCAGCCCAAGGGATTGTGGCGGTGCAGCAGCTTTGAGCTGTCAGAGGCAACACAGCAAATTCTATGAGGAAAAAAAGAGAAAAGGTGCAATATCTCAGTCAAGTTCAGACTGCTTTGTGGCAGCTATTGCTACCTGAGTACTCAAAAAATAGAGGGATAAAACTAAACAAAAGTCTAATCCATACAAAAAACTGCAAACATGAGAACATTTTTTTCCTTTTCTTGTAATTTTACTCTTTCTGTCACATCATTTCAGGTTCAAGCAGGTTGAGTTTGTGCTTATTCAGTTTTTTTTTCTTTGTAGTCAATGCAATAATTGTAGAATATATCAAGATGATATTACTTTTTTGTCTATGTCCATATGTAATATAACCACTGCACTGCAATTCTGCTCTTTGATGCACTAAAAGTCCAAGCCTTTGGAAGAAGCATTTACTAAAAAATATTTGCCTTCCATAAAAATTGATAAATTTCCGCATTACTTTTTATGCTTAATGTCATAATGCATGCAGTTTCCAAATATGATTTTTATTTAAATTTATATTATTGCATGTATTTCATATTAAAAAAGAGATCAAGATAACTCACTCCTGGCTCACATTAGTCAGTATGAGCAGAATTTGGCCGTGACCTACTCTGTGACTCTTAACCTCAACAAAAAGTTGAATACCGAACATGCTCTATTTTTAAAAGATGCCTGATTCTTTCTAGTTAGTAGATATAAAAATTGCTTGTTTGCCTAGCATTAAAGTTAAGTTTGTATTTTAGAGATTCAAGTCAATGAAATAACCACCTTTACTGCAAGGTTTAGAATTGATGGGAAGAGGTTAATAAGTTCCATGATGATCCTGAAGCCATTAGCTAGTTGTCATGCAGTGTAGCTGTAAACCTTCCTTGCTGACATCCACTGCAGGTGGTTAGAGGCTTTTATCCCATTCCTAGCAGAGGGAAGGTGGGAATGTGCATGGGCCCCTGCACTAGGGACCTGTAGCCCGTGGCCAGGAGCCGCTGGGAAGCCTGGAGAAGCTTGCTCCGGGGCTTTGCTTGCCACGGATTCGGTGGGAAGGAGGTGTGCAGGGAAGTGCAGCTCTCAGGCTCTTTTTAGGCTTTGCCCACCACAGCAGGGTGCTGGGAGTGCTGCCCGCAGCCAGCAGACGTCTGGCCTCCCTGCAGCTACCGGGGTTCTGTGCGGGGCATATTGCACAGCACAGCTCTGTGTATTCCCATATCTGCCAGGCATTTTTATAAGCACAGGGCACAGCAGACTGATACTCACAAACACTTGCTAAAAATATTTTCTTTCTGAGAATCTATTCTCAAGCATCAGTTAGTTATAGTGAGGAGAAATACAAGATCAAAGACTGGGACCATGTTTTAGTTCTCTCCTTAATATTATGAGTAATTAAGCTTAGGTTGATTACAGCTGCCTGGGTGCTGCAGGGAGGTTTTAGGAGATGCTGCCCAAAGACACTCCTCCAGCACAGGTGAGCAGTGGTTATAGCTCTCCTGGGGGATATGCGAGTGCAATTTGCTCTGGGTTCTGGGGTTTGGATCACCGACCGGGCTGAAGGCACCCAGAATGTGCCTGTCACGAAGCACTAAAGAACCTGAAATGAGAGGCCTGGTGATTTATCATGGAAACATCGTCGAAAATGGAGAAAATAAACTGCCAGCAAGGGCCAGGCACATCATCCATGGGAGTGCATTTCCTCCTCTGGCAGCTTCGCTGAGTGCAGCTTAAGTAGGCGGTTGTAGCAGGAGGACACACGCTTGGAACTGGGAATCTGTGGGGCGCTGGGACATGGGCACCGCATCCATGCGAGGAGGAGGCACCGAGCAGCCAGGTGGCTCTGGGCCCTCGCGCAGGGAGGGGACAGGAGACCTGGCGGGCTGGGGCTGCTCCAGGCACCCAGCACTCCCCGTGCATCCCACGTACAACCCGCTGAGCCCCTGTGTGGAGCCGCGTCCAGAGTTGGCTCATTGATGACGTTCTGCTCCTTTTGTAGGAGGTTAGAGATGCTGGTCCTGGAGTGAGTATCCTTCTGGCTGTCAGTGATTTCCAAAATGCAAAGCAGGGATTATCTCCAAAGCAAAATTAAAGTTAGGTTTGGATGGGGATTGAGTTAGTCACAACCTATTACTTCCTTTGCTCATATGACTCCAAGGGGGCCAGGCACAAAGCTGGGAGAAATAAGGAAGCAATCCTTGCTCTTTCCGATACTAATATTTCATCTGTTTTTGCAGTCAGAACTATGCAGAACTGTTTCTGTAACACATTACATTTCCCTAGCAGAGGCCAGTGATGGCTACTGCTTTGCACTAGTTAAGAATACCTTGGTATGCAGCGAGATGCGTTTGGCAGCCAGTGAAGCAGGGTTTCCCAGGTCCCAGTGGCTTTTTAGGAGAGCAACGTTTGCTTTTTATGAGTGCCAGGTGCAGGCATTTTCAGAGAACCTGACTGCGATGCAGGTTCAGGGGGGTCACTGAGAAATGGAGCAGTGCAGCAGCGCTTTCAGCCCAGGAGCGAGCAGGGCCCAGGCTAATGCACAAGTGCAGGATGTGGGGTGGTCAGGTAGCCCGGTGGCAGAGAGTCCCACAGGCAGTCCAGGCCCCTCACTTACAGTACCTTTCTGTGCTTGTGAAGCACAGCAGCTGACTGATAAATAGTGCCAACCACACATTTTATTAAATGGCTTTTCCCAAAGCACACGGGAGTTGTTGCTGGCTTGCTTTCCTGGAGCACGCTGCGGGCAGTGTGTGCACTGCAGCTTGCCCGAGGCTGCCTGCATGTGCGCTGTGCTCCCAGGGGCACAGGGCTTGCTTGTGCTCCTCACTGGCGCAGGCAGCAGAGGCCCTTGGCTCCTCTACGCAGGGTGTCACGAGTAGGGGACAGCTCTTGCTATCAGATAACAAGCATTTGTAGCAACCTTCCCAAGCAGTTCGCTGAGTGAAAGCAATCTGCAGCACGAGCAGGCTGGTTTGGGCACTGCGCAGCCTTCTTCCAGCAGCAGCTCCTCGCGTGTGTGCGTGCACGGGGCTCTCACGCCTGCAGAGAGCGCAGCAGTGCCCGGTGCAAGGGAGGGATGTGCAAGGGGAGCAGGGCAGGCAGGAGCACTGGAGCGTCCCCGCATCGGGACAGCAGCTGCATGGGGCCACGAGTCCTTCACAGTCACTACCACACTGGTGACTACCTCAGTGCTGACTAAACCAGGGCAGGGGCCCTGTCGCCGTTGCGTGGGGAGGCGTTGCGCTCTGCCCGTGTTTGCCTGCTGTCAGGAATTCCAATCCCGCTCGGCGAGCTGCTGCCTGGTAATTGTGTGCACGTTCAGTCCCCCCGGCAGGGAGAGCGGTGGCGCGAGGCCCTCGGCGCAAGGCCCTTCGCCCTGGACGCATGAGGCCGCAACGGCGCCGCCGGGCCTGGCTGTCCCGGCGGGAGCGCTACCGCCGGCCCGCGCGGAGGGACGGGTGCCGCAGCATCGCGTAACGCCGCCGCAGCGTCTGTCTAAAGGTATTCTTCCTTTTCCCTTCTTTGCCTCTGTTTTTTTTTCTGTTTGTTTTCAACTAGGACCCCTACTATGGCTGGTGGCCTATTTTCTATTGACAGAAACTACTTTGAAGAGATAGGAACTTACGATGCAGGAATGGATATCTGGGGTGGCGAGAATCTTGAAATGTCTTTTAGGGTAATGGCTGTTTTCCTTCATTTTCTGTCAACCAACACAGTTATGCTGTAACACAGTTGTGCCTACATTTTGCACAGAGCCCTTTCTTTTTAGCTGACATGCAAGTTGTGGCTTAATTCAAATTCTCAGGGTGCTCAGGGATGCCTCCTTGTAGCATTCCGGTCACTTTTTGTTGCATGAAAAAATCATTTCTGTTTGGAATCTTTACACTGCATTTTGATATATATTTTAGAAATTTCTCTTTGCATAAAAAGAAGGCTTACCCTGAGAGTTAGGGTTTGTTCTAAAAAATGCTAAATGACATAAGTATAAATGTGTATAGTATAAACGATCCAAAATTGTGTTTTAAAAGAAGCTTTCAAAATTATGTCATCACAAATTTGCAAGTTCTGCCTGGAATTGTTATTCTTTTTCATGTACGAGAGTCAGGCTCTCTGAGGAGCTGTGCATCCTGCAGAAAAGTGCCGCTGTTTCTGTCAGTGAGAGGTATTTTCCTATGCCAAGAATAAAGCCTCTTTGAGGGAAAAGAATTTATTCATTAAATGTCATTTGGTCACAAATTGAAATTGGAAAAATGAGTTTAACCCTGATTATTACAAAGGCTGTTGAAAATGACATTAAACAGCTCTGAAGTATCACAGGTTTTGCATGTTAAGTAAGTACCCAAAATAAAACTTGGTATACCTATCTCATTCCTAAATGACCTTATGGTTATATCCTTCTTTCTTCTTTTTTTTTTTTTTCTTTTGTTTTCAGGGTTGGGGTTGGTGACCTATTTTCTATTGACAAAAACTACTTTGAAGATGTCAAGCAGGTATTTCTAGAGGAAATCACATGTGTAAACTATGCACCATCCACCTTCCAGAAAAGCAGAAGGGTAGAGATACCTTTCCTGAGTGCTAATATTTTAAAGCAGTGGACTTCCATATTTATAGGTGTATAGACCTTTAAAGTATGCACTGAATGTATATAGGCCCCCAAAGGGAGAGCCTGTTTCTGGCTTAAACCCGTTGACATCAGGTTCAGTTTTTGCACCTTCAGCAGCGATCCGTGTGCTGGAGTGGGAGGGAATGGCGGTGCAGTGCGGCCCCAGAGCTGCGTGTCCCACAGGGTTAGGTCTGCCTGGTCTGCGCCTGCTGCGGGCTCCCGAGGAGGGTTGGTGAATGCTGGTAAGTGCAGGCAGTGCTACCGAGGTGCCCACAATGCCTCAGGAGAGAATCGCAGGGTGGTAGCGATGGGTGCTGCTCACAAGGGGCCTCTGCAGAACCTGCCCGGGTCATTCCTTTGGAAAGGTCCTGTGCTTGCTGCTGGAGAGGCCAGTGTGTGTAATGCTTTTGTTTTTTTTCCAGGAAAAAATGCTGGGTCTTTGTCATAAGCATTTGATTCTATAAAATCCAACCCTAATACAGGGGGACAGATAAAGAGGGTTTTATTCAGAGCACATAGTGGAGAATATGGAAGCTTTTCCTTTATTGTCTCCTATTGACAGTGGCTGTATTTTTGAAAAATAGATGCAAATATTGATAATTTTCCAGTCAAGCTCTGTAAATGCAGCACAATACAATAATTTACATTTCCATGCTATTTCCTCGCTCTTGTGCATAATATATTCTTCATGTCTGGGAGCATTTGGCTTTCTGCTGCCAGCAGCACATGAGCGCGTACTTAGCTCATGCTAACGGAATAGCCCAAGTCGGCATGACCCATGCAGGCTCATGCTTGAGTAACGCTGATATATTCTGCCAACCCTTTCTGAGATACTCAGTTACTTAATGGAGATCTTGGTGGCCAACAGAAGGCTTGACCATCTCAGCAGGGCTACTGCTCAGCTCCTTGTGGGCGGTCTGCCCTTAGCCTGAGGCAGTTCAAGGGACATTTTCAGCCAGCAGCCACTTGTCACCATGCCTGGGGTTTTCTACCTCCGTGTTTACTGTGGCTTCTCTGGCCAGTTTCCTGGGGACTGCTATAATTCATATTTTTTGAGGGAATGTTGCTGGAGGTCTGATTGGGGTTGCACTGGAGCACTGCCCAGTGCCCAGGTAAGGCAGTGTATGCCCTAGGCAGGCACACACTTGAGATGGGCATTTCTGCATCACCCTAAAGAGCCCATCCCAAAAGCGCGAGAAGAGCAGGATGGATAGCAGCAGTGTAGAGCAGCTCCCTGGAGCCTGGCTGGGGAAGGGGGTTAGGCGGCTTAAGAATTCTGCGATGAACAACTTCGGCTTTGCATTAGAAAACACCACTGTGTCTTACTGCAGAAGAGTTTTCCACTGAAGCTTCAGGAAGCTTTACCAGCTTGAAAAGCATGCACCAGACTAATAAGAGGGCCTGGTATCAAGAACAGAAAGAAAATTATGTTTTCAGCGCAGGGAGCTTGCCATGGAAATGGAAGCCATCTGCACTATGCTATTTCTTAGCATTCAGGACCTTAGTATTTAAAGCAAACCAAATGGCAAGTCAAACGTGCCGAGTCCGTCACCAGTTCAGTCCACCCGTCACGCCCATAAGGGAGAGGCAGATTCGGTTCAGATTCACATGGGTCCTCGTGAGCCATTGCAGAGATCCCAGTGCAAGGGAGCCCAGGCCTGCCCAGTGCAGACCCGGGCTCACCTGCTGCGATGGACCTGCGCTCTTAGGCTTTTATGGTACCCATTTATTTTTCAGTGTTACATACTCATCATTACCTCCTCTTATGTCTTACCATATATTTTATCCTTTTCTAAAATGGTGCAGAAGAATTCCATCTGTCCATGGGGTTCAGTCCCCCTGCTGTGTGGTTATTACACACTTGTCAAATGCTCTGCTGAGGGATTTCCAAAGAAAGAAGGCCAAAGAATCTCTGTCTTAGGTCTTTATAAAGCTAAAAGTCATTACATTGGTGGATGTGCTAAGATAAAATCAAAATAAAGCCCCAACTGAATAAAAATTATTTCATAATTTAGTCGTATATGTTCTAGCAACAGTAATTCCTAATCATGAAGGCCCTTTGTGTGAAAGGTTTTGTTTCCTTAGCTGACCATCGCTCAAGCAATGATTCTGTCATTCTGTTAATCCATGCATATGCTGTTTGCTATTGCTGATGTTGAGCTTTCTTAGAGCTACTGTAACAAAACAACAGTATCATTGTAATAATACTGTGCAAAGTCATGTGATAGTGAAATAATCTAGAGTAGGATATAGGTGACACTTTATATTAAATAGTGCTTGCTTGACTGCTATTAAAATGCAGAAGTTGTTAGGAGTCAAGGCTGCAGCTCTTAGTTTCTAAAGCAGAAGACATTGTAAATGTCAAGGTAACATTATAATCAGAAAAACAGTGGTATATAAGGGCATTTTTTACAAGCTCCAGAAAATCTACATCAGTTGCTCAGTCTTTAGTCAGGCTAAAGAGCATCAAGGAGTGGTCAAATTCATCTGGCAATTGTCTTATGAGCATGCAGTTACCCAGGAAGTTTGCTAGACTATCTTCTTAAATTTAGGAAAGCACTGAAACTAATCTTGTTTCAAGAAAATTCCTGTGAGCAGAGTCAGCCATAGCTACCACGGTAGATCTCTTATTACTTGTGGTGTTTTGATACCAGGAGGGTTTTAGCTTTGCTCTTGATCTTGGATTCAGAAAGAGAAAGTGATCCCTGCCTGCCTGTGCTTGCGTCCTCCCAAGGCTTTCCAGGCCTTCCCTGGGAGCAGCCCGCCAGCCCAGAGGGACGTTGCACCTGGTGATGGTGCTGCACCTGGAGATGGTAACGGCGCTGCCGTATTCAGCCCTTTCCTTCTGGTATATTAATGCTTCATCCCTTAGCGGCTCTGCTGCTCATGGCTGGGCTCTCCTCGGCCAGCAGGTCCTCTAGCAGGGGCAGCTGGACAAAAGAAACCCTCAGGATCTCCTGCAGAAGCTCAGCGTGGCCTTAAAGAAAGTGGAGCTGCTGTGCTCAGGAGGTGACATGTGCATTCTGCGCTCAGTGCCACCTCTGCAGGGACTGCCAAAGAGGCAGAACTCAGTCTCATGCAGCAGTGGAAACTCTTCTTTTTTCCTTTTTATTTATTTTTTTTAAATAAAAAGTTTGCCTGAAATAGGTGTTTTACAGCAATTTCTGTAAAATTCTTTGCTTTTTAACCATAACAGAAAATTACTTTAGGAGACATTCAAAAGTCTTAAACTTTTTAGAATTCTTCAGGCATTTTTCATCTGCCGTTTAAATCTCTAAGTGCTTTTTCCCCAATCAGAGAGTTCTCAGAGCACTTAGTGTTGTGGAAGGAGCTCGCGTGGGACAGGGCATTAAATATAATCTGTCAATCAGAAATAAAACTTGTTTTTTAAGAGAACAGATTAAATGAGACTACAGAAAGCGGCATGTCCTCTAGCAGGAGTGTGGTGCTGCTCAGTGCCCTTGTGCAGCTGATGCAGAATACTGTGCAGAATAGGAGGGATGAAGCCTTCCCAAGCACACGTAGGACTTCTAGGTTTTTAATAGCAAATTTTTAGCTTGACTTTATGTATTGTCTCAATTTCCAGCTGCAAAATTGTAGGTGCAATAGAGCATTTAAAAATGCCTAAGGAAACGTTTCTAGCAATGCTCACATTGATTTACATACCTAGAAAGAACAGCACTGCGTATGTTTGAGCACAGCTGTGGCCAACACTGAACAAGCTGGCAAGGTTGCCTGCACAAAGGATTTGTTTTCAGAACCATGTCATGACATTGAAAATGATTCTGTCTGTTTCTGAGCAGAATTTTGGCTATATAAATTTCTAATCACCTCCCAAATGTGCAGATTGAAAATCTACCTCTGTTTTTCAATACCTCTGCTTTTCAATGCACTTTAGTTGTTTGACTATATTGATTAACTTTGAGAGCCCAGCTTGCTTGCAAAATGTACTTAGAATAGGTTTGTATACTTAAATTTAAGGCATACATTTGCTCCTTTCTTTGAACTGTTTTTTTTTATATGTAAAAATTTTCATAGAGGAAATTATTGAAGATACAGCACTTCACTTAATTTCATCATAGAAATCTTTTATGCTGGTATTAGAGTTTTCAGGGCTTTCTTTTTTTCCTAAATCTTACTTAGGCATTGCTGGATAACAGCCAAGAAGTTTGATTCGCATAACTTGGTGATTGCAGGATTCTTTGGGGATTTCTGCTGCAGCTCTTGCCTGTGCTTATCACACGTGAGAACTGTTTAATCCAGTAGCACCATCAGTATGCACACTTGGAAGAAAAAAAGCTACTTAAAGAGATATTTATTTTCTAAAATGAAGTACATAAAATTACTCACATACAAAAAAACTGTTTTTGCTGTTTGTATCTCTTCAGCCTAAGATTCTAGTTTTGTTTTAACCTAAGAGTTTAGTGTATTTTGTTTGCAATTGGCTTCAGTTTTGTCTGCCCTAGAGGGAACTTGCCTGGAAATTAAACACCAAAAACAAGGCAATAAGCAGTAAAGCAGGAGTGTTCCTGCCAAAGCTCTACGTTGTAAAGGTTAATTCATGCAGCAGCTGGATGGACAGCTGGGCAGCTGCTCCCCTCGCCCCATGCACCAAATACGGCTGCTTTTCCTCAGCCTGCCGGCTCCAGGTATCCATGGTAACTGCTGGGGATGCAGGATGCAGTGCTCGGGGATGCAGATACAGTGAGGATGTGGGATGAAGTATTGGGGATGCAGAATGCAGCGGGGATGCAGCGCACGCAGGAGCAAGGCTGGCAGTGGTGCTGCTGAGCCAAGGAGTAGAAAGCGTGGGGAAAAGTGGGATCAGATTGTGGGGTCCCTTTGCAGTAGGTCACGTGTGTGCTCTCTGCCTGGCTTGGAGTGCACTGGCAAGATTTCCAGCCGGCAGGTACTGAGTTTTGTGGGAACTGGCTTTGACTTAGTGTTCAGAAAGGATGGAAAGGGGGATGATTGCACCACTGGGGCAGGCAGAGCCAATGCTGGTAGGGTGTGATCAATGTCTGTACTTAAAAGGAGCAAGTTGTGTGGGCAAACGGCGGCGTGGTTGTCATCCAAGGGATGCTGTGTCTTAGCACAAGTTTTGAAGGGATTAGTATTTGTAAGCAGAAAGATAAATGGAAAATGGGTTATAATATGGCATGGGAATGCAGAAGGTAAAGAATGAAATGCTGGATCAAAGAGCTTGTTTTCTAGACCAGGGAGATGTGGCAGAGCTCCTGAAGCTGTTTCTCACCGGGACATCGCAGTGAGGGACACGCTGGAATCGTCTCCAGAATCAAATGATGGAGATCAGTATGAGCTAGGCGGGTGGGAAAAATGGCTCGTGCTGGAGGAGCCGGGTGGCTTCTAGCTCCTCAGCTTCTATCACTGAGTGTCCTTCACAAAAGATGGGGAATTAGCAGCTATAAGATGCTGGGATGGAAGATCTCAGCATTGTAGGGAAGTGTCTGAAGCATCTGAGTAATTGGGGGGTTTGAGCAGTGCTCGTGGGGTGCTGGATCAGCAGAGCAGAAGGAGAGGTCGTAGAGCAAGGAACGAGTGATGGGGACATGGGTGTAGGGCAAGAGCTGGACATGGCTGCAGAGAGGGGCCTCGGTTTTAGGAGAAGATTTACATTTTCTGGCGCTCTGAGCCAAAAGAGGGGTAGAGAACTACAAGGGTGTGGGGTTTTTGCCCCTCAAGAGGAAACCGGAAGAGCTTTGATTGCTTGATTTGATACTGAGATTTTTAAAATACCTGCTTTTTGTGAATGCATTTAGGTAGGAGGAGGGGACAGCAAGGGAGAAGAGAGGGAATATACCTTCAGCCCTAACAATTATCATGTGGCAGTAACTTCTTTATGAATAATCCAGCATGCAGATTAGAGGTGACAATCTGGGGTGGTTTTCCAGGGAAAGATAACCAGGATAGCCAGAAGCACTCTCATGAAGCATCAATTCGTAAATCATTGCTGTGTTTAAAAAATCCAGGCACGCTGGAGAAAAGATAGGATATAATTCCTTGAAAGGATCAAGTAATTTGTTTCCGAAGAATTTTTGCTGGAATACAAAAAAAAAAATGCAATGAATGCTAAAAGGAGAAAAGACTGGAATTAAATTTAATAGCAATTTCTGCTGCCTTTGTGACTTACCTGGAGCAGCCGCAGGGTCAGGAGAAGCTACTGATGAACGTTGAGTGTCTGGGTTGAAAGATTGAGGCGCGTCTCCTGTGATACGCGTTTCATAGCAAGGTGTCAGGGACAAATTCAGTATTCACTGCATTTGCAGTGAGTGAGCAAATGTATTACTGTGTCAGAACAGGTCTGTGCCATGAACAGATTCAGTAATCATTTACAGTTGTATGAACTTCTGCAAATAGACATGTTAGCAGTGACTATTCAAAACTGATTTCTTTTAACATAGAAGGAAAAAAAGGCCCTTTCTCCCACCTGTGTGCCCATTCGTTGGCATTCCCTTGGCAGGCATAACAGCAGATTGTAGCAAGGGCAGGCAGAACTGTGCCTTCAAGAGGTGTACAGAGGCGCGCACCTAATCACAAGTGTCTGTGGAAGGAATTCTCTCCGCGTGGGGTGGCTGGCGCCACAGCAGGAGCAGCTTGTGCTTGTGCTTGTGCTGCAGTCCCTGTCGCGGTGCACACCGTGTCCCCATCCCGGTGCACACCGTGTCCTGGGCAGGCGCCAGGACAACGTTTCACCTGCACTAGCTGGTTGTGGCCGACGTGCAAAGCGCAGGGTGCCGAGCACAGGGACGTGCTGGTGCTGGCTTTGCTTATCCCAATGGATTTCATCACTGAGCATGCTAACGAAGTTATCTAAAAGGGTTTATCCCTAATTAAATAAAATGTGCATTAAGTTACTATGGCAACCAGTACGTGTGTTCCAAGGAGCTGTATTTAAAGCAGTGCCACAGTTTATGGTACCAGATGGTTCTTCTGCCAGGTTTGTTATTAGGGTGGTGTGCTGTGTGCGCTAGGCCTGCTGCCCATGTGGAAGGAAGACCAGGGAAAGACTCCAAGGAGGAGTTGGAAGAATGAATCCCAAAGCCGACCATTATCTGGTGGAACAGCAGAGCCCCGGGAGCATCCCATGGGAGCCCCTCCCACGCAGACCAAGGCCCAGCTGCCTGGTGCAGCTCCGGGTCGGTGCTCCGGGAGCCTCGGTGGACCCCAAATCCAGGCCCAGCGTTGGGTGTCGCTGAGGGTGATTTTCTGCCCGTTTCCCCCAACGAAAGAGCAGGGCGTTGGGTTTCTGCACGGCGTCGCCCAGGCTGCGTGGGGCAGGCAGCTGCCCAGGGCAGTTTCCATTGGTCTGCACTAGTCGTTTCACTGGTCCTTTCATGGTTTCCATCAGCGCTGCAGGAGCCACTGCAGCATCTGGGGCCTTTCCCTGGGGTCTGCAGCAGCTAATGCTATGTGGGGCGAGCAGAGTATCCACGTGCCTAGACACTTGCCTTAAAATTAATGACAGTTGGTATGGATCGCTGGGAGCAAGGGACCTAGCTCTCCTCCCCGGCCTTTCCAGAGGTAGTCCTGGAAAGGGGGATGAAGGCACCATCCCGAGCACAGACAGAGAGGCACTGGCAGGGCAGCAGGCAGGGCAGGAGCGGGTGTGTATCCTGGCAAGACTGCAGGGATCTAGCAGAACAATCTCACTGGTGCTTCATTAAACAGCAGGATGGCAAAATTTGGGATTATATAATTGCTTATACTAACACAGTTATACTGATGGCACTGAGCTGACTTGGAGCGGAGTTTTTGACTCCAGTAGTGGTGAGAATCTGCACCTGGGAAAAGTCCTTCAAATTCCCTTCTTTGTGTAAAACCTCTTTTTTTAGTAGACCATACTACTCACCTGGCGTATGAGCCAGCGAGCAAAGATTTTGCATTTGTATTTCACTTCCGTAGCTCTATGATGTTCAAGGTTTCCGTGCTGCTTCCTCTCCATCTATTTCTGTCTGTGACATTAACTCAGGTCTGCGACACCTTGCTCAGAATGGCCCTAAACATGCTCCTGATTTAAATAATAATAATAATAATAAAAAGTAAATGCACTTCTCTATTTTTAAATATTATGGATTCCTGAAAGTTTCAAATGCATGGATAGCATAAGTAAGCATTAGCATAAGTATCACTTGTAACAGTCTGTTACAGGACTACATCTTTCTAAAATTGTGGAGGAAAATGTAGTTGTGTATGTTTATGTTGTAAGGCCATATAGCCAAGTATACCGTTCACACAAGCTTTCATACTCTAATTAAAGCTTGTGAAATTACTTTTATTATCAGCTATTTACTGTTTGCCTTAAGCTTTTGCCTGACATTCCCTGTTAGCTTTTGTCCTGGGGAAACAAATCAGGAGGTATCTGCTAATCAGCTATCAGAGTCTCTCCTGCTCTTATCTGTGCACGTTCTGTTTCTGCCCCTCAATGCCTTTCTGCGTGTTTTCATTCCAGATCTGGCAGTGTGGCGGCTCCCTGGAGATCGTGACGTGCTCGCACGTGGGCCACGTGTTCCGCAAAGCGACGCCGTACACCTTCCCCGGTGGCACCGGCCACGTCATCAACAAGAACAACCGCAGACTCGCCGAGGTCTGGATGGATGAGTTTAAAGACTTCTTCTATATAATATCCCCAGGTAATAATTTGTTTTCTGGTCATAATGATACGTAAAACTATTTAGTCTAAGAAACAGAATCTGACCAGGTTGTCCCTTCCTTGCTGTGCTGCTTGAAGGTCCCTTCAGAAGATGCTAGTGAGCGGGACAGCAGAAATGCTCTGGGTGACAGCCTGAACAGCCAAAGTCTTGTTGGGCAGAGGAATCCCCGTGCCATGGAGCATTTTTCCCAACTTCTTCTGTCTTGCCTTTGCTAGGGATCAGTTCCTGAGTGAAAACACTGTGTTTTAAACATCCCACTTTTCCTTCCTTGTCGTGGTTTTCTTTTCGGTTTCAGTACAGCGCACATAGTGTGTACAAAACTATACATTTGCATGTGATAAAAGAGATGTTATTTCTGCTGTTACAACATTCTTAAGGCTTGTATCGTATTGTGGGTAGATATTTTCATGCAGTAACATAATGCAGCTGTACTAAGATTTGGGATGTTTCAATCTAGAGAAGATTATGTCATCCAAATTAGTGAGGGAAGTGGTGTAGATGCAATAATTTGGGAGTCAGATATTGAGGCTTTACTCGAGCCTGCGCCGCTCCAAGCTGTGCCTCGGAGAGGGATGCACTATCCTGCCCAACTCCGTACACAACCTCATGCCTGCGGCAATTACCACCGCTCTGGTTTGTATGAAGAGGGAACACGTGAAGTTCCATAACATCCTACTTTGACTTTTCTCTTTTCCTTAAGCGTTAGTTTACTTTATGCAACTCTTGAATAATTCTTCTTTGGAATAGTTATAACAATGCTGAAGACTCTGAGATGACGGTGTCCATGTTCTTATTTTTGTCATTGAAAATTCATCTGCTCAATAAACAAACTTGGAAGAAATCAGTTTTGATCAAATTTAGTGTTTTAAATGAAATCTTTTTTTTTTTTTTCTGGATAAAAGACAAGAATTAAAGACTTAAACTTGTAGCCACGATCAAAAATATGAGAGTGTTTAACTACGAGCTGGCTCACTGGGGAAGACTGTTTTGCATCTGTAGTCAAATAATCTCTTCATTGGTCTTAAAAACAGTCTTTATGATCTAAGTCTTTTTTCCAGTGCATCAGCACCAGTAACTTTATTTTATTTTGCTCGAATAAATGAAAAATAAAGTAAATACCTTTAAAATGGAAAGAGCTTTCTAAAGTATATTTGTAAAAGATGGCAAATCATTGAGCAGTTGTTTTACTAATACTTTAAAATTATGCAGTAAATGAAAACTAAATCATTTCCATTTAGAGCCAGAACATGCAAAGGCCTCACGTATGAAAGCCCATTATTTTTCATAGCATTTTTGAATTATTACTTAAAATGATTGTGGGAGTTGGTAGACATACATTATGTAAGCTGTTGTCCTCACTTTAGCACGTGCTCTTGGCTAATCTTCCCTGTTTTCCACCTGTATATTTTCTTCCAACTTGAATTCCGTAGCAACAGGACCTGTGAGCATCAATTTTCGCGATCACCAGGGATTAAAATCCAGACGCTGTCATTATCTGCGTGTGTTTTGCAGCACAATTTCCCAGTGTTCTTCCTGAGCTCAGCCAGCTGGAAAACCTGCTTGTTGCCACAAGCTATTTTCAGGTTTTGGTTTTCTAGGAGTTGAGGATGTTTTGGTCAATAACCAAACCGCATGGTGGAGAGTGCCGTGCAGAACCGAACTGGGCATGGGAGTGGAGAGGAATGCAGAACCGAACTGGGGCTCTCAAGGGGGTAATTATATCTGCCCAAATCACCAGCAATTTTTAACATAATTGGCTTGTATTCTCCTGCCAAAGGAAGAGAAAAAATGAAAAAATAAAAGAATAAACTTAATACTGAGAAATGGATGGCTAATGTACGATTGTACAATGTACGATTTACAAGTCAATTTAAAATCAAGGTGAAATGCAGCAGAGATCAAACCATGAATACTATTGCATGCAATTATCCACTCTTTAACTCAGTTCTCCTTTATTCTCTTTCTGAGCAGCCCCATAATACCAAGTTCCCACTGCATTTTTGTTGAGCTTAGTGCACTTCTGTAATTCACCTGAAATCTCTTTTTTTATTTTCTTATGGGTATCAGGCTGCAAATAATGTTAGTTCACGGAGCCCGGGGGGACTGTCACCCCCAGACATTCGTATTCTGCCTTGACAGCAGGTTTTCTAGGCTGATTTGGGGTTAGTTGCTTTTTAAAGCATTTAGGTAAGCTGAAGCGCTAAATGTTCCATTCTGGGGACTCTGTAAAACAGAATATATTTTAAATGAGTTACTGGTAAAATGCATTAAGATGCAAGTGACTAGAGTAGTGATCTATATAGCAGAATAATTAAAGATTTCCACTTTCAAGAAGAATGTAAGAGAAAATTGCAGCTATTTGGTTTTCTAAAACATGCCAGCATTTCAGTTAAGAAATCCTTCAAATCTTGACATGTTTTAATTTTCAAATTCCTAAATGCAAAACTTCAGGTCCTGGGCTGAATTTTTTTTCTATTTCTTTGCTCTCCTCTTGGCTTCCCTTGCTTTTCTTTTTGTTCTGAGATCTTCCAGGCAGGGTCCCTTTGCCTGCGGCAGGATTCCTATAGTACATCATATTTTTCCAATACTTTGTTTTCACAAAAATTCTGCTTAGAGTTTCTGGATTGCAGGAATGAGGAATTTAGAGCTGAGCAAGAATTTAAGTCTGGACACGGGGAAAGGACATGTAAAAATATATCAGGCCTTTGACAAGCCTGACTATTTCTCCAGCCCATCCTCAAAAGCCTGAGCGATCCCCCTCAATTCCCCAATTTTCCTGTTCATCTGTTCTGACAGTTTGATATGTCAGATCTCCAATCCAATATATTGATTTGGGACCAACAGCTTAGAAGAAAATACAAGTGATTAAAGCGAAAGTTTTTTGTCATTTTGTAGTAGACTTTTAACAGGGCCTTGTGCCTTTTATGCTGTGCCCATGGCCTTTGGGCCACCCTGAATCAGTCGGTACCTTTTTGGCCCTTTTTCAAATTAACCAGACTGTAAAAAGGATTAAAATACTCGTTCTTGATAATGTATTGCCTGAAATGCTTGTAAAACAGCTTGTGAAAGGGGCTTGTGTTGTGGGATCTCGTGGTTTGTGGGGTGTTTTGGACCTGCTGAGCTCTACGGATCACGGGTGACCTCACAGCTGCTGCTTGTAGATTTATGTGGGGAAAGGTAAAACAGCGAAGTGTTGTGTTCTGGGAGTAAGCGAGTACAAGAAGTGGTATCTCAACTGCCAAAAATACGAATTTAAAGCAGTTTATTTAAAAATCAAACCTGACTTGGCTCCCTCTGAAGGGTTAAACGCGTGGGGCAGTTAGGGTTCAGGAAGCAAGCTGTGAACTTTTTTCTTTTCTGTATAATAACTGCATGCTGGAAGTACTCTGCAGCTGTCTACTTGTAGTTTGTTTCTAGTTTTCAGACTTATTCATAATTTATTAAATTATTTGTGTTGATCCTTCATCGGTTTGGGAATTTCTCCGTATGAATATATAGAGGCCTTTAAAACCAGTAAAACTGGCAAGAAGGTCATCTGTCTCTGCTGCTCCGTCCCATTGTGGCCTTCTGAGTCATTCCTTGCTGGTGGCTTCGTCTCCATAAAAGTCACTTTGAGGCCATGTGTTACCATTTCATTCCATGGAAATAATTTAAATAGTCCTAGATCTGCTTCATATTTTCTGGTTTTTTTTAAAATTATTTATGAATATGCTATATAAATTGCCAGTTGAAATGTCCCCGGGCTTGAAGAAGCAAAAGAAGTAGCAAGGTAATTAGGGGATGTAGAAAACAAAGTTACCATTGCCTGAACTAAGAAATCTTAATGAAAATGTGAAGGAAATGTTAGGTTTTTTTTATAGGTCATTGCTGAATGTCAGAAATGGTTACCAGAATTGCTAAACTTCCTTTTTATCCTTTTGTCTGACACAGATTCCTTTTGCTTCATTAATCAGAAGAACAGAGATCTCTAGATAATTCTGCTAGAGAACAAAGAAAGTTGCATTTTCCTAATTAGGCCTCGGAAACGCTTATCCATCAGCACACGCTCATCTGCCCGCTCTCCTCTGGGATCTGATTCGCTTGGTTTCCTGGATTATGTCCTAAGAGAAAGGAGAGCCTGTGGTTATTCACAGTGATTGTGTGTCAAACATAGCTCTTGGCTTTGTTAGGGTGCACACCTAGTAATTGCATTTCTGAGGTTTCCAGGAGTTGTTTCAAAGGGCACAAGTTAGTACTATGGTCCTAACCTAAAGTTGCAGTTAAAATAGAGCCAAAAACCTTTCTTCCTAGATGTTGGTCCTTTTTCATGAATGCCAGTTTATAAATATCTTAAAGGAAAGGAAGCAGGATTTCTGTGAAGACACAGAAGTACCCCCTCATAATCAATATGTTTGAATTGAGAGAGATCAAATTCTTGTTTTATCTTATGTATCACTTACTGGGCCTCCACTTTATTGCAAATCCTGCAGTTTTGTATTTTGGTTCAACTGAAATACTTCCACCTTTATCACCATGGGTAGGTACCGTCTGCAGAACGGGTACCTTTATCCAATTTTGCCACTATTTTCCAGCGTACATATTTACAGGATACACCCATTAGGAAAAGCACAGGTAATGCAATTCCGTAACCATCCATTTGTTCTACTTGAAACATATCTGCGCCATTCACTTCATCTGCTTTCCTCCCCAAATCGTTTCTAATCCATTATGTTGCCCGTCACCCTCCCTGTAGCTTCTTCCAAAGTTGCATCTTTTTATTAGTTTTTCATTCAGGGACATTACACTCCCATTTTCTTACTTGGACGTGAGCAGAGCTACTAGTCATTATTTTTGCACTTTGTCGATGTCTTATTGATCACACAGCAGGTAGTGGCACTAAGGAGATATTGATTTGTATTAGCTTGGGGTTAGGTGAGTCAGAAGGGAGTGTAAGGACTTGCTCGAGGCTCGTGTGAGCAAGGCTCTTGCTCCAAGGAAAAACCAAGGTGCTTTGCTCTGAGCAAGCAAAATGGTGAAAAAAGTTCACTTTAGAAGGCAAAGATGTTCTTGGGTCGCTGTTGTGTTATTGACACTTTTTTACTGATGGAAGGTTCCAGAAGAGCAGTCCCGTGTGGAAGGATCCCAGCAAAGCAGCCCTAGATGCGCTGAGGGGCAGCAGGGCCGAGCAGAGCTGCAGGCTCCCAGTGCTTCGGGGCAGCATTTCTAAAGATAAAAACCCTTTTGTCAGACGTTAAACCCACAGCGACTACTGAGGGAAAAAGCTCTCGTGCATCTTTTGAATCCTGAGAACTTATCTAAGCTGGAATATCAATTAACCCTCTATCTGTATGGTAAGCACATTTTGAGATGAGACTGACTGGCATTGCCGTAAGTGGAAAAGCTGGCGAGGAAAAGAGGGGAAGAATGATATCTGCATTTTCTCTCTAATGGTGAACTTGGAAATGCTTCATTTCTGCTGGTGATAATTTTAAGGCCCTTCCAGGCTTTTAAGAATGACTAATGGTTTCACGTGGCTCCACTTGGAGCAGTGAGCGTGAATTACCTTAATGAGCAGTACTTCTTGAGTGCAAGTGAGCACATTGCACTCCAAAAAAAGCCTCAAAGTCATGTGAGCACTAGGAGCATAAAAGTGAATTCAGGAAATTCCGCTTGGAGAGGACATCAGGAGGTTGTCTGGATCAGCCACACGTGTCTGCTTAACCATCGTGGTTTAGCCAGTATGTGTCAAATTAACCAACAGATCGGGGTACCTGGGGCTGCTCACACGTGTGATGAGGTGTGCTTGGAAGAAAGTTGACATTTCAAAAAGTAAATTATTGAATAACAACCATGATACTGACCTTTGGATGGTTTTAATCCCTGAGAGGCAGTGGAAGTGCTTCCCTGCTTGAGTTCAGCCTTCAGCAGCAGTCTGCAGAGTACCCTCTGTTCCCTTTTTTAACAAGAATTTAATTGTCTCCTGCAGTTAATCATACTTTAGCCTAATTTCTCAAAGACTGCACAGGCACATACTTGGGAAATAGAGATCAGAAACTTTGGTTTTATTGTTTAATAGCAACAAAGAGCTCAACTGTTGTTGCTTACTGAATTTCTTTAAGAACTGATGGCACCTTGTGCTTCAGGGCCTGATTTCTTAGGAAAATACGCGAGTATCCTTGCAGCTTTATCTCTATAATAATTTCAGAAAAGATCTCATGATTACAGAAAAGTAGAAGATGATGGGAATGCAACATGTAACCTAGCTGGGTTTCAGTTATAAATCTGGTAGTGTCTTTCCAAGTGTCACGTGAAACTCTGTAAATATAGGGAGTGCTACCTTCACAGACTCAAAACTGTCCGAAAAGCAGTAAATCAAACACTGTGACCAAAATATCCTTGCTCTTTGGAGCTCTCTGCTTGCATTATGATGCACTGGAGTTGGGTTCTATAGAGTGCTGCTTTAACATACTGATAAAAAACAAACAACAACAACAAAAAACACCAGTCTGCCTAAAAATGTATTTCAAAATAAAGGCCAGTAGGCTGAGGAATTATTTCCGAATTCCCAACACTGATAAACATCTAGTAGTGGTTAACTATAGAGAGATGTATAGCTATTATAAACTTGTGTAGCTATAAACTTGCAGTTTGATCATTCATCTAGGAATAAATTAGAATACAGAAAATATTTCTTAAGTATTTTTTCAGATGCTTTTGGGGTTCTGGTTCCTAGCTGCACAATATGGCCCTGGAACAAGGAGCTCTGCAGACTCCTCGCTGTCCTTGGCTGTCCCGCTCTTCCCAGGGGTCTGGAGCATTGGGTACATGTCAGTGCTGGAAAAGGTCTTACCTGCTCGGGGTAAGGGTTATCCTGAGCTCAGTCGTCTGCAAAGCTACAGAAAAGTCATCTTGCTAAGGTGGAGTAAAATGAAAATAGCGCTTACCTGTTGCACTTTCTCCATGTAAAAGGCAAAGAAGTGGAATATATTATGTTTTCCCCTCTGTAGCACTAAAATTGCATGGTTGACAGATTTCTTCTCAACACGATTGATTTTTCTAGCTTGTGTGAAGAAGTTCATCCCCTCTGCTCGCCTTCTCCCTGCAGGGTGTATTAATTTGCTGTGATTTTTGTAATAGCACATGAATGGATGTGGGTCTCTTTCTGGGAACATCAGAACAAACCCAGTAGAGCATTTAGTTAAACAGAAGTTAGATGTGTTAGAGATTTGCTCTGAAATATTTGGATTCTATCCGGTTTGGTCCTGACCTCCTAAATAAATGGACTTTAATATTTGGATGTGTGAAGAAATCAAAAAATTCAATGACCAGGTCTTTCCAGATTGGTAAATTATATGTAAAGGGAAAAAAAAACCCCACAGTTTTCAAGCATTTCAGTTTGGTAAATCATTTATTTAATACTTGTAAAGATATGTGTTGCAGCAGCTGCATATGTATTCATACAATGTTATAGTTATAGCAAATGGATGATAATTAAAGGGAAATCTTGAAAACTTCAAAATGATCAGTGATTTATTCTTTGCAGTTATTCAAAACCTGTATTTTTGTGTATCCTCGTCAAAATTTTAGGTGTTGTTAAAGTGGATTATGGTGACGTGTCGGTGAGAAAAGCACTAAGGGAGGCTCTGCAGTGCAAACCCTTCTCGTGGTACCTGGAAAACATCTACCCCGACTCCCAGATTCCCAGGCGCTATTACTCACTTGGGGAGGTAGGAGTTATTTATTAAACTAAATTAAAAGAATAAATAAGTAGTGTGAGCGAGGTTATTACTGATGAGACGGAGTGTTCCTGGAGAAGGGAAGAAAGAGCTTGTGAACATCTCTGTATTTATCTTTCATTAAAAATGTATCTGACGAATAGTATATTGAAAAAAATGGGATTGTGACTGTTATTTATAAATTATTAAATAATATGTGTTTATATAGAGTATGAAAGCCTTTTTTCTTTTAGTAAAATGTTTTTGTTCATTTATGCTCTGTTTTCCAGCAAAATTACCTAGAGCTTAGTACCACAAACATACCAAAAATCTGATGATGATTTGAGTAGGGCTGGGAGCTGGTGTCATTTCAGAATTAAGATAATTTACTGTTAAAGATACTCGACTGAGTCAGATCTAAGCTGATGTTTAAAAGCCCTCAAATACTCTGATTTAAAGTGACTACTGATGGAGCAGCAATCAAAAGAACATACAATTTTATTACATCCCATAAAGGAATCTGCTAGTGAAACTTGCAATTGCAGTGAGAAACAAAAGTCATGGGAGGGTTTCTGGTTTAACCATGACAAAACAAAGTCAAACATGATTTTATGGCAAGGGAAAAGCTCATCTAACACATGTCAAATAATACAGTTCTGTGTGATGCCGTCAGACTGGAAAATAGAACTCTGTAAAAATAATAAAATAGCTATTAAAAACACAGTATTTTCCCCAACATGGCTGCAGTTTCCAAGGGAACAAGTACTCAGGCAGGAGCTACGAGCTGGAGCTCCTGCAGTTGAGCAGGAAAGTGGGTTTTTATGCTTCAAGCCCTGGTGTACCCAGGAGTAATGGACAACCTGGAGCATTCCTGTGATCACACAGAGCCGAGCTCGGATTGCGCAGGAGCCCGGAGCTGCTCAGCAGCCCCTCAATGAGACCAGGGTCCCCTAACCACTAGCATCTGATTTTGCAGTGAATAAGAGAAAAACATTGTCCAGCATAGCACACCCGTGTTTCCGAAATAGCGGTTGAAATAAAGGACATTTTAAACTCTTTTTTTTAAGGTGTAGAGCTGCCCCACTGTGGCGTTCCTCAGAAACTCCTAAGCTTCTGCAGGAGAGCCTTGATCAGCAAGTTCTGCAAATTGCCAAATTTTGACTTGAAACTAGAATCTCCTATTCAATTAGAACTAATTCCTATCCAGATAGATTTTATATTTGATTTAAACTTGCTAGAAGGATGAAAATAGGCCCCCGAAAGGGCGTATAGCTGGATGCAAAATGTGGCGGATGTTAACTGTTCTTCAATTCTGTGTTTTCTTCACATACTACTGATGCTGGATGCAAAGCAAATGCAAGACAGGAATTATTTTGTAAACCTAAGACATAATAACTGCAGATTGTTTTTCAAGCAAGTGTTTGTTTTAATGAATTAAGGGATTGCAAAACACAAACTTATTTTCCATGGAAATACTTCAGACTCTGCTTCTGCCAAAAGGTGATTAAGAAAAAAGGCTTGCATGGAACTTTCCATAAAATCGAGTTTGTCCTGGGAAAATTGAAGTAGCTCAGCAGGATGTGAGATGAGGGTTTTACCAGAACAAAGGTGAATTTTCAGCAGTTTTCCCACTTACTGCTGTTCAGGATTGGAATATTTCCCACTTCTCAGCATTCTCCAAATCAGTGTTTCTGCCTACAGCCCATTTGCCCTTTCCTCTAGCAGCACTTGAAGGATTAAAAAATTAAGAGTGCACCAGCGCTGCTTTTTGGGTGCTTGAAAATTGGATTAAGCAGCAGGTGCTTGAGTTCTGTTGATCCACTCTTTCCCAGCAAATTTATAGGCAGATTTTACTATCTCCTTTTACTTGTGTTGCTGCTTTAAGCACAGGCCAGTGGCATTGATCTGCTATTTGCTTCAATGCCTGCGAAGCCTCCTAAAGTGGCGTAATTGCAGGATGATTGATAATTGCATTACAGGTTGCTGAGGCGTTTCAGAACACAGAGTTTCAGAGGGGTTTTACAGAAGCAGCGAGACAGAAGCTGCCCATGCTCCTGGGGGTCCTGTGCAGGGCCTCTCATGCAGCCTGGCGGCCTACAGGAGCAGAGATGCTGATTTGAGACATCGGGAGTATGACACGTCTGCACATGAAAACATTCATGTAGCTGAATGCACAAACATGTGTTTTTTCATGCAGTTATGTGTCTTACTCTGCAAAAAACGACATTTACACTCCTTTTTTTTTTTCATTTCATCTTTTTCAGATCCGAAACGTTGAAACCAACCAGTGCTTAGACAACATGGGCCGCAAGGAGAATGAAAAAGTGGGCATCTTCAATTGCCACGGCATGGGAGGAAATCAGGTAAAACCCAGATTATTCGCTGTCTGTGTGGCAACCACTTTAGTCTTCAGTCCCCTCCTGCCTCACTATGGCCACACCAGTCACTGGGAATAGTAGCATTCATTTCTCCTGGAAGCATTGATTCCTTCCCGCAGCAGAGACCATGATTTTCCACGTAGAATTATTTTTTTAATGGAAATAGTTAAGAATCCAGAGGAGCTATAGCAGAATTCATTCATTTCTAAAATGTGTATATATGAAAAAGGAAAAAACATAGATTCTCTTTTTTTGAGAGCTAGAGCTCTAATGTACTAGCTCTGGCAATAAACGTGCATTTTCCTTGCTCTTCTGCATGCATGGCCTCAGCAGTTAAATCTCCTTGCTTACCGAAGAAGAGACCTTCTGTGGGATGTTTGGGTATTTTAGAGCCTGCTGCATGCCATCACCACAGAGGCTTGAAATGGGAAGGGAAAGGAGGCTGCTTCAGCCCAAAGTCTCATCCTAGAGTCCCAGGGCAGTTGGGGCTGGAGATATCTCTGGAGACGTTCGGTCCAACCTTCTGCTCCAGCAGGTCACCTGGAGCAGCTTGGCCAGGACCGTGTCCAGTTCAGTGGGAATATCTCCAAGGATGGAGCCTCCACCACAGCTCCTACTCTCAATACTCTTTTCAAATAAAATGAACATATGCACTGCTGCAGTACCAGCTCTTACCCACAGTCTCTCCAGTTCAGTGCAAGCAGACATTTGAATGAGGAGCTGGTGCCCTCCGTCTCAGGGCTGAGGTTCTGCAGGGAAGAAACATGATTGGAAAGGGTCCACTGGGAGGTATGATTCCAGCAGAATGTTTTCCAGTATTTTTCAGGATTAATTTTTAATGAACATGAGGTTATATCAGCCACAATTTTCCACAGTACTAGCTTACCTTGTGGCATCTGTTGCAGGATGACAACAGTACAAACATATGTTTTATAGATTTTAGTAAACGAATAAGGTGAACATTGCTGATGGTTACACACATGCTGGCTGCATTTGCAGGTTAGTTCTGAGTAACAGGTCTTCTTTCACAGACATTTTATCCTCTTCCCATCCACAGTAAAAATATATGTTTTAAGTACCTTTCAAACCAGAACAGCTTCAGCACAGTGGCAAGTGGAAAGCTTTTTTTTCAGCAAGTCTTGAAGGGTTGACGTGCATCCCCTGGGAACAGGCCAGAGTGCAGGTGCCATCCCGCTCAGGAGATGCTTCCAAAATAGAAGGCCTTGAGTGTGTTGCATGGAGCAATCTGCTCCCGTGTTCATATTCTGGGAGGATTTGGAACCCATCCAGCGTGTGGCCGTGTGGCCTGGCAGAGTGGGGTGCTACACTCAGCTAAACAGTTTAGTTATTGATACCTTATTAAGCCATCTAAGTCACCGATGGATTATTAACTTGTAAGTCATCTAAAGGACACGAGATTTAATAGAACAACATTTAATTTAGTGGTAATTAGACATTTAAGTGCAAGTTGATTTTTCATGCTTCTGACGAAGGTTGCATTGGAGAAGAGAAGTGACCAAAACCAGGGCCTGATCTGCAACCACATCTCCAGCCTCTCCTGGAGAAGTAACTGCTGCACTCCTCATAGCGATTATTAATCTAGGGTAGTTTGCTTTGATTTTTATGTAATACCATAAATAAATCCTAGATTTTGTGATTACTGGAGAGTAACCCGGCCCTTTTCTACTTTGCCTTATTCTATTTTGCGTTCTTCAGTCTCCTATTTCCCTTAGCTGTGCTTGGTATTTAGCTTTGCATTTTCCAAACGAACTCTTTGTGAATAAAATTAGAGTTTATATCTTGTTAGCCCTTTTTGCTAATATATGATTTCCCTTGCAGCCTTTACATCATTCTTATGTATTGTAATTACAAACTTTTGGGGGCAGGAACTGGCTCATTTTTTGTTTGATTTGTTCAGGACCGAGCACAACGGAGCCCTTGGTGATCTTTAAGTGCAATTATAATAAGTTTGATTGATAGGGAACAGAGGAGCAATGCCTGCGAGTTAAGTAGCAAAATCTTCCATTTATCACAATGTGAGTGAGCATGATGTTTTCTTTTAGAGCTTAGGTAAAAGCGAGGCGGTTGGGCCTTGCCTGGGTGGAAATAGCCGCCAGGGGATATGGGGGAAGCAGTATTCAATGGATCACATTGCGCTAATGAAGTCTAGGTAGCAAAAATGTTCCTGTAAATGTGTCCCGGGGCTGCTACTGAGCGGGATTCTTTACTTTTGTTTCCTTTTATTCCATTGTCATGACTTTGACCAGTTAGTGCGGTTCCAGCTGCTGACTTCAAGCCTGTTATCCCGTGCCAAATCCGTCTGTCCATGGTGTTTTCCTTGGATCTGAGCAGCAGGATGGCTGCGAGTTCTGCGTGCAAGTGACTAGAGGCTGGGGGAGCAGCAGGGTGAGCTCACGTGGACTTGTACAAACCTCAGTTGGGCTGCGTGGACACCCTGCCAGGCTGAGGGAAGCATCTGCCTGGGATCTGGGCTGAGCCCGTGGCGTTAAAGGATGCAGTTTGGCAGCCTTGGGAGTCAAACCTGGCTGTATGTCCAAGCAGGGGAGCCGCCCCAGTGCAGCCAAGGAGCCGTCGAGGTGCTCCCAGTTCATGCTCAAGTAGTTTGATGAGCTGAAGGATTACTGTTGAGACATTTAAATAGCTTAGTAGCAGTAATAATAGTTTAGTAACAGTTTAAATAGGAAACCCCAAGCCTGTCTTGTGCAGTCTGTGCTGGCGTTTTCTGCATGCCTGTTCCGGATTTGTTCCTGCACTCAAATCCTTAAGTAAATGTCTGCACTGGATAACTAAATGTGAGTTTGGAAAAGAATAGGCAGCACGTATCCAGAAGTGACTTAACTGTAAATTTAACAGTAGGATTCCTGATTTTTTTTTCTTGATAGTAGTGCAATAGCTGCAATTTGCAAGTTTTGCCTAAGGTGGTTTTCGGTATTAGCACGTAAACAGTTTCAGAAGGAAAGAAAATCTGCCTTCCCACAGCTCTCAATAGAATATTTCTAATCAATTCTGAGAGGTGGATTCAGAATTTACCTTGGGAGGCCTGTGGATAATTAAAATGGTTGTCAGGATAAATTAGATTTTCCTGTGCTTGGCTCTGCCCCGTTGATGACTGTCCTCATCACATTACGTGCTCCTTCCCTGATTGCATGGATGGGCTCTGCAGGTTTAGTTCCACATAACCAAGTAGAAAATAGATGCTCGTGAACAATATTCCTGGGGTGAGACTTCGGAATACAGGTAAGGAGCCTCCTCTTCAGGGCTATCCCTCAGCACTCCACATTTCCTCACCCGGGATGATTTGGATATAAAACAGGTATCACCCAGGTGGCCGCCCGGGGCTGCCTGCGGTGCCAGGGCATTAGCTGGGAGATGCAGCGCACTGTTTGCCATCCTCTGCTTTTATGAGGACGTTAATACATGTTTTTATGAAGACATTAATATAATTGTATTTCTAATTAATATGGATTTAAGAAAAAGGCTAGCTCGGTAATTTCACATCTTCTTAATTAGCATTCATTTTTCCTTCTTAAGACTGCGTCTTTTTCGAGCACATCTTCTGTAATTGTTAATTCAGTCATCACTTGTTCTTTCAAGAGAGGCAATGGAACAGTGCACTGAAATTAGCAGAAGCAAGGGCAGAACCAAAAGTTGCAAATGGAAGTTAATTTCAAACCACAAGAAGAAATCTGCTGTGTCTGAGACTAGAAGGAGATGCCTGATACTTACATGTTTATCATGCGAAAACGCAAATAATAAGTTACAAATTAAAGTTATAAGTTGGTTCAAGATAAGTGATAATGGATGAAATTTTAAGTAATGAGCACAATGAAGGATAAAATATCTGCATAATATGTGCATAAAAGTATATGGATGATTCTTGCACTAGACAACGAAGGAATGTTTTTAGCTATGAATGGCATAGATATTTGGGGGCATCAATAAATATTTTGGGACTTTTTAGGGGAAATTACATTTCCTAGTGCATCACTGCAGCTGCTGTGGTGAAATGTTGTTTGTGGGATACATTGCTCCCCCGCCGCTTGCTTTATTTCCTGGTGTTACTAAGACACTCGGTACTCCTGAAATACCCAGAAACAGAGGTCTCTATCCAGATCTTTGGCAGGGATAATCCTTGGTGCAAGCAGATACTGGTAAGAATATTTCCTCTAAGAACTTTCTGATGCTTAAAATAATTGGGTTAGTTTATCAGTCTATTAAAAAATCATTGAAATGATTCCTAAGATAACGATCACAATTTTATTAATCTGCAGAGCTCTCGAGTGAAGTCTCTGCTTGTCTCCTTGCCCACGCTGCGGGGACGAAATGAAGGGCCTATCCCGCCGGGGCTGTGCCAGGCTGCCTGCCTTGGCCGTGACATCCACTCCTTGTCCCGAATGGGATGCTCCTTTCTGAAGTGCAGCACATGCTCCGGTGCACTGGGGCTTAGGGAAGTTCCATCGAAATCCGGCACAGCACTGCAGCATTTGAGGAGGAGCATCTCTGTACATCACTGAAGGGAAATTTGGACTCCACATTGGCAGGAATGGAGGGATTTGTGTTCCCAGTGATTTGCAATTGTCATCTTTTTTCCATTCTCAGGTATTTTCCTACACTGCTGACAAAGAGATCCGCACGGATGATCTGTGCTTGGACGTCTCGAGGCTCAACGGCCCTGTGATCATGCTGAAGTGCCACCACCTGCGGGGGAACCAGCTCTGGGAGTACGATGCCGAGGTAGGCAGCGCGTGGCCGCACAGCTCCCAGACACGCACGTTTCCCGGGGATTTCTTAGAGGCAGAAGATTACTTTTACTAAAATATCCCTGTAGAACCAGGAAGTATTTGAGAGTGCCCTAGTTTGGTGGCATGAAAGGCTAATATTGTTTCCAACAATAGTATAAAATCTGGAGTGATAAATAATTCACTTAATTTAAAATCTGTTTCCACAAAATTAATTATTAGAGGGTGAAAGGCAAGGTTGTTTACTGTTCAAGAGGGAACTCATTTCTAGGAGATGCCAGTGCATTGTTACAAACTTAACAAAGTGTTCTACATTTTTAAATATATCAAGTAGACAAAAATAATCCTTTTATGTTTTAGCTTTTCAAGTTTTCTTCTGGCTCTTGAAGATCCTTGACTGTGTGTTTTTATTTTTTGGTCACTTTCCATATACCACTCGGTTTAGAGCGCTGATAGAGTGGGATGCGACGGGGGAATGCAGATGTTGATGGGACTTTAGGGAGACCTTGCAAAACTCTCTTGACTTGTTAGAAGGCTATGAGTGAGCCTGGGGGCGGTGAGTCCCCAGGACTCATCGCTGTTGGTCTGGCCTCCACGTTTCATTGGTGATTTTCATTAGGAAAAATATCGCCCAGAGAGCAGGCAGTATGGGGGATATCTTCTGCAGCTCTCACCTCTTGACCATCACCGCAGGGCAGACCCTCGCTCCCGCGTATACCAGTTTTCCCGAATCCTGGGTGGTGTTATATAGACACATCCACGAGCCGGTTCTTCCCGGAACGCCGTTTCCTCGGGAAGCGTGCGGAGAGCCACGCAGGTGCATGCGAGGTGCAGACCATTGCACCTTGCAACAAATTCACGTGTAAATTTTCACCTCTCTGTAAATAGATGCATACAGTTCTTTGCACCAAGTGTGCTCCCGTTTACTCCTAACCCTGACAGTATGCTGTCTTTCCCCATATAGCAGCTCCCGAACAGAAGCTCTGTGAGCAGCTGTGTAAGAACAGAGGCAGCCGTTAGATGGAGCCCACGGGAAGCGAATGCAGCCCCTGCGGGTGCCCTTATGCAGGGAACAGCAGGGGCTGCCTTGCCAGCCCTGCTGCCTGTGGAGCCCAGGCCCTGGCACTGGATACTTTTTATTTCCTCACCCAAGCGGGCAGTTTCTGCATCTCTGCGGTTGGGGCTGAGCCCTTCTTTCATAAACAGCCATTTCTCATTAAGGGTTTTCAGATATATATTTTTTTTTTCATACTTCTATTAGTTTTTCTGTGACATTCAGGCTTGGTTTTATTTGAATTATGGCATTCGAATACTTATAAATGATTCATAGAAATAAGCCTTTTCCGAGGAGCTAATAATACAATTGTTTTACCTTTTCCTAGTGTTTATACTTTTATAGTATACCTTTATATATATTATACAAATGGGACAAGGAAGACTTGTGATGCTAAGAAGAGTAAATCTCAAGCTGCTGTCTCTAGTTGTGAAATGGTCAGCTCTCATGAATTTGAAGGGAGCTGTTTGCAGAGCCCTTCCCCTCGTGTTCTCCCACCCAGGGTGTCCGTATTCCCGTTGGACGCTTTGATTCTTTACACTGGTGCTGGAAGGGGAACTGAAGGGACATGGGCAGAGCGGGAGGAGCTGGATCTTCCCCTGCACTTCAGCGTTTTTGCAAATGTTAAATTCATCTCAAGTGTTTTTAGTGCAACAGGTGACATGACTTAAAAGAGTGATACCCTGAGGGCAAGCAAGGGGAATTGCAGCGAGCAGCCTGCTTGGAGCAGCAGCCTAGCACCAATATGCCATTTTCATCTGGTCAGCCAGCAACCCCTTGCCTTTCCCTTTCCCATAAAGTTCTTTGGTAAGAATGTGCATTCAGCTTGGCCGTCCAGATTGCACAACACATGTTGGGTGACACACGACGTGCTGGTACCATGGCAATGGGCAGTTCTGTGCACAGCTTTGGTGTGACATGGGCACTGCGGGTGTTCGTGGAGTCACATCTCTGAGTACGCGCAGGCGAGAGGAGCCCACCAGGATCGACGTGGCAGCCAATCCAGCACGTCCTGCAGCTGGAATGAGCTCTGGTCCCCGTTTGCTCTGCCTTGCCCTTGCCTTACTGCTGGTGCCTGCGCTGGCGCTGAGCCGCTCTGCCAGCCCCGGCAGCGTCTTGCTCGGCTCCAGTGACATCTCGGGCAAATTCTGATACATGGTGAGATCCTAGGACATACAACACAGAAAAGAGTTTTCAGGAAAAAGAAAAGTGCTGCAAATGTGTCGTATCTGATAGAAGATAGCTTCATTTCTTCATGCACAAGTCGTGATTCAGGATGCCAGGATCTGGTCCAGTGAAGGTGATGTTATGTGTGTCAGTGAGCATTCGTGCAAAGCTATTGGAAATGTGGCACTAGAAGATAAGCATCTGCACCAAAACAAGACTTCTTGAGCCACCGTTTTACTCCAGTTCCTGATTTTTCTGTTTTTTTTTTTTTTCCTCCTTTCATCAGTATGCTGGTAAATGGGAATATAGTTTTGAGGTAAGTTTGGCAAGAGTAGCAAGCCCGTAGCAGATGCAGCCCGTAGCACCCTGCAGAGCTCTCTCTCCCATGTCAAGCCCAAGCCCCTGCTTGTAGCTGCTGCCGCCTCATGATAGCTCCTGCCCAATCGCTACGGGTTCCAGCTCGCAGTGTTTTATAAGGAATACATGTATTTTTTAAGGCAGACTGATGACTCAGGAATATGTCATCAAAAAAGTCATTTAATGGGAAATGCACCCTCCAGAGCCGGTATGGCAGGGCTCGCTTGAACAGTGAGCTACTTTCCTCTGGCAACTATATACCTGGATAGTCCTTCTCACTGGGATTCACTAACTGGACTTAGTGTAGCCAAACTGATTTTTGTCATGAGAGAATGTGGCCACTAACTTGAATATTCGTTTAAATTGTAGTCTTACTGCTATATATTTTTTAAGATTTGTTCCAGGTCTTTAAAAATGAGTAGGGAAAAAATGAGGTTTTCCTTAGTACAGTCCTAGAAAGAAATATTTAATGAAACAAGAGCAAGAAGACAAAGTCGTCTCTTGTTTGCGTTACAGTAGCTTTTCTAAAGTCAGTGCAGTCCTCTGATTTACTGACTGTGTCTTATGTGCTAGAGAAAATACCTGGTCAGGTTTTCCAAATAATATCTCACACTGTTTGTACCCCTGGGTAGAATCTACTATATTGGGGCATTTAATACTATATAAACATGCCATAAAGAGCTCGTTACATTTGAAGGAATTATGTGCCTTTCTTTCTCCTTTGGAAGAAGGGCAGACAGAAGTGAACATGAAGGAGTAAAACAGTGAACCAAAACCAACAACTGACGTTCAGGCTGGTTACACAAAGTGACATTATAAGGACATTTGCTCTCATTGTTTTGCAGTGGGCTCTTTGCACGTCCTTTCTTTCTTCCCTTAACAAAAAGAAGAGAGGCTGAGCTGGCCGATGGCTGCAGCAGCTGCGCTGCCTCTTGTCCGCAGGCAGCAGGCTGTGGGCACCTTGCTGCGCACCGGGTGGCGAGGGCTCCACAAAGGGCATTTCTGCAGCAGAAGCATCAGCTGCAGCCCAGCCTTGCTACAGAGCAAGTGAGGCGCCAGCCAGCACATGTTACAGGAAAGGCTTAGGTGAACACTAATTTAATCTCTATGTGAGGAAGAACTTCTTTGCTGTTAGGGTGCCAGAGCCCTAGCACAGGCTGCCCAGAGAGGCTGTGGAGTCTCCCTCTGGAGATCTTCAAACCTGCCTGGATGCCACTATATGCCCCGTGCTCTGGATGTCCCTGCTGGAGCAGGAGTTGGACTAGGTGATCCCTAGAGGTCCCTTCCAACCTTAACCATTCTGGGATTCTGTAATCTCTAACCTGGAGAACTTCAGCCTCTGAGCAAATGGGTCTCCCATGGACCTGTTCCTCAAGGCAGAGCAGTTGGCACATGATGGAATTTGAGCTTGCTTGGTGCCTACACTTGTGGTGACACCAGCCATGCCCTGTTAGCACCAACAGCCTCGTCCAGCACAGGGGACCCCCGCTCTCCCCGGCCGGTCCTTTCAGACCCTGTAGTCGCAGCTGCCTGTAGCCGCGCACGGTGCGCATCCCACCACCCTGGCACGCACTGATGGGCTGCGGCCGCGCAGAGCCGCACATTCCTGCACGTTATCACGCAGTCGTGCCTCACGGTGAGCAGCGTGGAGGATGGCAGCCGTGGCCCCACCGTGGAGGCCTGCAGCGGCCACATCGCCCAGGCCTGGGCATTGCGCAACTACTCTCGCCGCGAGGTCTTCAGGAACATCTTTGACAGCCCGAGTGACTACTTCCTTTAGCCGCCCCCCTCCAGGTTGGTACTCAGATGCAAACTGTGAATTAAGCTGTTTTGTGGAGCCCAGCCCCACAGCTCCTTGCTCTTGCGGACGGTGGAGGATGCAGAGCGCTGTCATGGGTGCAGCCGGGTTTGGGTGTTGTGGGTACAGGTTGCCGTGGTGGATGCAGGCTGGAGTGCTCATTCAGTATTAGTCACTATAAATTACATGCCATTTTAGATGCATGCTACTGCCTGGAGCTACCTCCATGATGTGTTGGATTTGGAACAGTTATTACTATTTACAGCACATGAACACCTGGCCCCTCTCCAACTCATTTAAGTAAGGCCAGTTACAGACTTTTTTTTGATAGAAATATTTTGAAAATACTCTTTTTCTTTTCTAAAGTGGCTCCATCTGAGATACCAGCTGCTCCCGGTAGGTAGTTTTGCTGCGTTCACCCCTGCAGAAATCTCACTGTTGTGCCCACGCTGGGGCCCTGGGGCCGCCCAGGTGCAGTGAGGAAACTCCCCGTGTGGGCACCGGTGTCCTCGTGCCCACGAGCAAGGCCGAGATTCTCCGCTGCCTTCTCTGAGCATTGCCCAGGGATTAACTGTTTCCCAAGCCAAGGAAGCCTCTTTTGCAATAGCACAAATAATAATAGAAAACAGAAGAAGGCACTTAGAAGACAGATGAAAATCCCAATGATATGGTAGTCTAGCGTGAAATTATGCACTGAATAAAAGGGAACAGCTGAGGAAGGCGGCAGAAGTATTTTTGGGCTTGTTTGCATTTCTGGTGATAGCCGAAGATGATAGCAGCTTAATTGCACTTAAGACAATATAAGTGAAGAATCAGTGATGCTTTGAACAGTGCTATTTAGCAAATAAACTACTTCTGTTAACACTGCTAATTCTTTCCTCTTGTAATTAGAGAAAAATGTCTTATATTCATCATTGAATGCATATCAAATGGCCCCTCAATGATTTGTTATAGTATCTATAGGCTTTTCTTTGAGGATTGCATAATAGTTTGTTTTAAACTGAGGAGCAGATCTCTAGGGAGAAGCCATTGAAAGAATATTCATGCTAATACGCATGGAGTGCGTCAGGAGTGCTAATATGCAGTGTGCTGCACCGCCGTGCAGAGCTGGCTGTGCCTGAGACCACATACATGTCTGCGTGGTGAATCACTCGGAGGCAATAAGCAGATCAATATAATTTATTGGGTATCTTGTGTTGTTTTTAGAAGAGCAGAGGGTCCCTCTGGGAGGAGCAGCGTCCTCGAGCCTCCTTTCCTGTGTCACTCTGCACTGTAAGCCCAGGGATCCTCAGATTGGCCCCGACACTGTCTCCTGCGTGCGGTTCGTGCTGCCAGGCGCTCCACAGCGGCTGCGGAGCTGCACATGGTGCCAACGTGTCCCGGTGTGGTACAGAGGCCCTGGGAGCACTGGATGCCCCTGCGAGCTCCTCTTTACCTTCTTTGTCTGCCCCGTCTTTCAGACCAGTCCCGACAGAGCCCTGGTTTTTCACACGTCAGCGCAATGCAGAGCATCAATGGACAAGGTTTCCCAGCGAGGTCCTGTCTGCTTTGAGATGCCTCGTTGCTTGTGAGACTAAAAATAAATCATGAATATCACCTCCAAATTAGCATCCCTTGCCCTGAGAGCATGCCTTGTTCCTGGGGCTGGTTGCTGGCTGATTTCTGGTCCATGGCATTGGGTGAAGCGCAGTATTTTTGCAAAGGCTCCATAATCATAGAATCAGAATGCCTAAGGTTGGAAGGGACCTCTAGAGGTCATCTAGTCCAACCCCCCTGCACACGCAGGGCCACCTAGAAC
>JAUBNY010000082.1:1027885-1039241 GCA_032275445.1 Crypturellus soui | reverse complement strand
ACTCCTCCCAGCTTCGTATCATCTGCAAACTTGCTGAGGGAGCACTCTGTGCCTTCATCCAGGTCATTGATGAATAACTTGAACAGGACTGGACCAAGGACTGACCCCTGGAGGACACCGCTAACCATAGGCCTCCAACTAGACTCCGCACTGCTGATTACCACCCTCTGAGCTCTCCTGCATACGGGCAGGGCCAGGGGAGCAGGGAGGCAGCAGCGGCTGCCATCACAGGGGCTCTTGGCTGCCTGTGAGGATGCACTCGCTCCCTGCGAGCCTGACTAGCAGCCCGGCTGCTCTCTGAGGGGCACAAATGGTACTTGTGGCTGGTGAGTCATGGGCAGAGACACTGGTGTCTCAAACGGGCCGTCCTGCGTGTGTGCCCTGCCCTTACGGCAGTGCTGCTTGGGCTCTCAGGCAGAAACCCTTTGCATGGGGGAAAGCTGGTCTTCAAAATACTGCAGAGCCGGTGAGTGGAGGCCAAAAAGCGGAGCCTGTGTGGGGTGAGCTGCTGCAGGCTGTGTGCGGGGCGGGCCAGAAGGCCGCTGGCTGTGGTGCTGCCCACGCAGCGACACTGCGGCCAGCCCCGGGAGCAGAGCCACCCACGCCTCGGCTGGAGTTGCATGTCCAGCCTTATTCATGTTACTTCGTATTCATGTTACTTCGTATTCATGTTACTTCATATTCATGTTATTTCATGTTAATTCATGTTATTTCATGTTTGTGTTGTTTCATATTTTTATTATTTCCTATTTAGCTCTCCTGGATCTCTCTGTGTGATGTTACTGAACAAACTGTCCCCATGCTTTTGAGCAGACCCTTTATTTCCTCAAAATATATCCCATCTCCTTGTCCCCTTGCACTCCTCGCCTTCCTTAAAGGTGCCGAGGAACATGTAACTTGTCCCCATAGTTGTGCACAGAGGGGTTTCCAGGGGCCATTGCCCTGGCTCTAACAGCGCACGTGTGCAGGGGCTGGGGCTGCATCCTGCAGTCCCAGGCACTGCCGCTTCGGGCCTCCTGCAGCCCCTGCAGCTCACGCTTCTTTCTTGCAGAGGCTGACGCTGCGGCACGCCAACAGCAACCAGTGCCTGGCCGAGCCCGCCGAGGATGACAGGATGGTGCCCAGCGTGAGGGACTGCAGCGGCGACCGCGCGCAGCAGTGGCTGCTGCGCAACATGACCCTGGGTGCCTGAAGCGGCCCGGCCGGGTGCCCCGCACACCCAGACATCCCTGTCCTTCTATGGCGGTGGCCGCAGGGCCCGCAGACGCCGCCGGCTGCGCAGGGGCCTCGGGGCTTCTCCCTGCTGCAGTGTCGCTCCCCGCCGTGTGCTCCATCCATCCCGGAGAAGCGCCTTGGCTGCCACAAGCAGCAGAGGAAGCGCCACTGCCACAGCGTGGACACTCCTGCCGCGGGAGCGCAGTGACAGGGCTGGCGGAGCGGGGCGGGGACGGGCCCAGTGGCTCCCGCAGTGCTGCCGTGGGGGGAAGCAGCTGCCCTGCAGCCCCTGGGGAGCAGCTGGCGCCCTTGGGGCCTGCTCAAGCGCCAGCGAAGGTGCCGGGACAGTACCAGCAGCGTGGGTGTCCCCGCCAGTGTGCGTGTCCCTGAGGGCACGTGGACATGAGCATCAGCCTGAGCCTGCTGCGGGCATTGCAGCTCCCCACGTGCCTGTGCTGCTCTCGGCACCCATCCCGGTGCTCGTGCTGCCTCTCCTCGCTTCGGTAGCTGTGGCAGATGCTTATTTCTATTTTTCGATGATTTTGTGGCGTAATTACTTTGTTTTGTTAACACGGTTATTAAAAAGGCGCTGACAATGCTCGGGGGTGTCCAAGGCTTCCTGGGAGCCCCTGGGGGCTGGAAACGTGTCCTGCCACTACACAGGGTGTCTGGGGGTGACGGAGGAGATTGGAGTGGGTGTCCTGCGTGCTCCACGGATTGGCAGCCCCATGCGGCTCCATACCGGGTGCGGGCACCTGTGCTCGGGACATCGGCACCGGCAAAGGAGAGCCGAGCACGGCTCCGTGTGCAGAGCAGAGCTGCCAAGGGGTCCGACTGGGTCAGCATGCCTGAGCCGCAACTGGAGCAGCTTCAGGTTTGCTTCGTGGAGAGCATGGACATCACCAACAACCAGGCAGGGATGCCGGAGCTCCTGCAGGGAGCTTGTTTGGGTGTCCTGGCCAGGGGACAAGCCTGCTGGCGGACTGGTTTGGGCACCTGCTTCTGAGTGTTGCTGCAGAACCGGGGCACAGGGAGGCTGCTTATGCTGGCGTTTTTTTACACGTCATGCTCAGTGTCACTGCTCGAAGGGGACGCCCGCGTGCCGCTGGCACCCAGCTGCCTGAAACCGCAAAAACAGGTGAGGAAAAGAATGTTTGTGTTCCTAGAGCAGATGGGCAGGTTGGTACCCTGCTCTTCGGGAGCGTGTGGCCCTCGTTGAGGAGGGGTGTGGGGCAGGCGCTGGGGACAGGCACTTGCTGGGACACTGCCCGGGAAAGGGAGGGGTGTGAGGGTGCCCACGGCTGGAGTCAGGCTGCATCCACAAACCTGCCCCAGCTCCGAGATGGGCCAGGAGGACTATGCACTCCCTGGAAGTGTTTCTCTCCAGATGGGTCATTCCTACCATTTCGTTTGGGAACAAATACGTCTGCGGGACAGAGATGGGTTTTACATAATTCCCCTGCGTTTTCCCCAAAACGGGCCGCGATGCGGCCAGGGTCTGTGTCCTGTGCGCCATGTTCTGCTCCGTGTGCCGCAGTGCCCGAGGGACCTGCTGCTCCTGCTGGGATGGTGGCCGCTCCAGCCGTACTGTGGGGCGCAGAGTTTCCATGTTTGAAGTCGCTTCGTGGTGCAGCCGGGGGGTTTCACACCAACTCATCCCTCTGCAGCAGGGCTGTGCTCAGCGACCAGCGCGGCTGCAGAAACACCCCATGGCTACCAGCACGTGTAGTCGGGCCATGTCCCACCGTGGTGACAGCCTTGCCCTGGGAACTGCAGGGAAGTAAAAAATAAAAAAACTTTCTAGCCAAGTTGAGCATTTTCAGTATTTTCTGAGCCCAAAATTATCCCACTTGCTGTCAGGGGAATACGTATTTGTCTATTTATTTCTGATGAGCTGGAGTTTGTACACAACATCCATTACACATATGCAATTAAAAAGATGATTGTCAAGACACTGCTCTGATTATTAAACTATTTGGTAAAGATGCAATTAACTGTAGAGCTCATCTTAATTATAGTATGTGAATCGTTTAGATGAATCATAAAATAATCTCTTTGTGAGTAATGGGTGCAGGAATAGAGGTATTTTTCTTTTTTTGCATGTCACAAAAGTGTTAATTAGCAGGACTGATTATGGAGCTGAAATTGTAGCAGGAGAAACAACATACGTCTTACTTGCCCTAAAAAAAGTGCATGTTCGGAGACATCTGAGCACTTTATAGAGACAATCTTCTTCGGGAAGCAGCGCATGCTGCCTGGCTGTGGCACTTACATATTGTTTGAATACAAAAGTTCTAAATTTTCAACTATATAAACTCAATTCGAAGAATGTATTTCCCCCCACCAAGTTTTCCCTATTTATTTGTTTTCAGGTCATCCTAATTGTGCTGCAGGCAGAACAACAACGTTCATCTATTGCTGTGTTCACCTATTAAACATTTTTTAATGCCAGGAGCTGCTGGCCTGTGGCATAGGTCATTATTATAAAAACCCAATAGTAGTTAAACATGAAACAGCAAATGCAATATTTATTATTGGGCGGCGCGAGGCTGCCCAGGGCAGCCAGCGCTGAGCAGAGCAGCAGCACAGGCGGCAGCGGAGAGGGTGCCACAGGGTCTCCAACACCTTGGCCTCCAGCTCTTGGAAACAGAGCTTCTGGAAATAGGGGAAAACATGGAAAATGGAGTGAAATTAGGCTGAAGAGGAGAGGAGCATGAATCCCATGATGAGACAACTTGATATACGGGTTGGTGGAGGAGATGATAGCGATATATGTATATACTGAGAGAGTTGAAAATCCATAGAAGCGGGGATTTAAATGAATCATCTCGTTATATAGAGTTAATGGAAATGCATCACTTGCTGGAGGAAGCGCCGCTAATTCAGTGTTGCCACTTCGTTGCCTTGATGAAGCTGCCAGGGAGCCTGGAGCCCTCGGCAGCCCCTGCCCCGTGCTGCCCTTGGTGCCGCCGGGGGGTTTGGGCGGCCGTGCCAGGAGTGGCGGCGCAGGGTCTGTGCGTGGCGGTGCCGCCAGCGGTGCCCTTGCACCGTCACGTAACGAGCAGGACGTGAGAAGGCCGCGGGGTTGGGTTGGAGAGGGGCGGCAGGGCACTGGGCACCTCATCCAGCCCCCCGGAGAAGGCTGGAATAAGAACGTGGAGTCGTCAGGATTTTCCGTACCGCTGTGCGGGGCTCTGTGGTGCGGGAAGCTGCCACCGCGGAGCTCTGTGAAACTCCTTGGGTGTCACACGAGACCAAACTCGCAAAGGCCTGAGGGCAATGAGGCTCCGTGCCGGGGTGCTGGCCCACCCAAACCTACGTTCCTTGAATCGTGCCCTTCCCTCCTGGAATTGCGCTCTTCCTTGGATTACGCCTTTGGATCATGCCCTTCCTTTGATCATGGCATTCCTTTGATCCTGGCATTCCTGGATCATTCCCTTCCTTGGATCATGGTGTTCCTGGATCATCCCCTTCCTTGGATCATATTCAAAACCTGCTTGGACGCAATGCTGTGCCACATGCTGTAGGTAACACTGCGTGTGCAGTGGACTTGGATCCCTAAAGGTCCGTTCCAACCTTAAGGATTCCATGGCATTCCTTGCATTGTGCCCTTCCTAGGATCACGGCATTCTTGGATCACGCTCTTCCTTGGATCATGGCATCCCTGGATGGTGCCGCTCCTTGAATCATTCCCCTGCTGCTTCCCCGCCGTGGCACAGTGTGCGCCGCGTGCATGGGCTTCACCCGGAGCTTAATTTTAACGTGTGGAACAAATGAGATGGAGATGGCACCGTGCAGCTGCGTAGAGCAGGGCAGCAGCCCCGGGCAGCAAAGTGCTGTGCTGGCCCCTGCACTGGCCACGGGGACACAGGGACAGCAAATAGTGCGAGAGGGGAGGAAGGGACAAGCCGGCAGTGCCGCGAGACGCCCCGTGACGCTCGGCAAGCGGAGCTGGCTGCAGGCAGAACATATGGAAAGGCTTTAAAATGGGATTGGAAAAGCATGCTCCGGGGGAGAGTGCGTCTGCAGGGGAAGAGAATAACCTCACGGAGCTTCCTGCCTCTAACATCTCTCGCTATATATGTTTTAATGGCACTATTTTTAAGCAGCTTCAAGCTGACCTGTTGTGCCTTGTGGCAGCCTCCTGCTTGTCCTGCAGGTCCTCAGCAGCGAGAGCCAGTTCCTCGCGTGGGAAACCTCTTGGAAAGCGTTAAATGGGATACCCTGTTCTCAGCGGGGTCTTGTCCCTGCCCCTGGGAAACCTGAGAAGTTGGGGAACATCCTGGCATCCCCCGGCTTCCTGGGAACCAGCTCCGCTGTATGGGCCAGCCTCGGAGCGTCCCTGCCCGGCCAGCACCAAGGACCGGGCCGGTGCTTCCGGGCCAGATACTCTCATTATCGATGTATAACATTTTTGTTATTCTGAAAACCAGCTGTTTACTGGCTCGGGTATTTGCAGCAGAAGTTTCAGGCCTTGGCTTCCTAATCTTGAATCAAAGCTGGAAGAATGAATGTTCATTAGGATTCCGAAATCCCAGAATGGAAATGTGAGCTGAACCTTTCCAGGACCCATCCGAGAGGTGAGAAAAAGATATTTTGCATCATTTTTGTTTGTAGTATTTTTTTTTTTTTTGTGAGGGGAGGCATTTGGAGAGGTTTTGTAGCAAAGCACCAGCAGAAGCAGAAAGAAGAGTTTGGATCCCAACTTCTAAAGCATCAGAAAGCCTGGGACAGACACAGGCCACGTAGCCAGCCTGTCACATAGGCCTCATCCTAGTGCAAAAGCTTTTTATTTCTGCTAAAAGAGAGTGTTCTAACTTAATGCTATATATTCCCAATGTCCTTAGATGCCCTTAGAAACAGTTGTCAATATTTATCATTTTCCTGTGAATCAAGGACGTTTCTTCACTCTGGGCATGATGTGTTCTTGGTGATTGTAGCTGTTTATTCCAACATGGCAAGGAATTGGAATCATAAAAAAACAGCTGAAGTTCACAGATTTATGGTGGTCGGGTTCTGGGGCAGCAGAATCTCCTCTCCTAATGGCAATTAGGGCAGGCTGCATAAAAGCAGTGGCATGGCTGTGGTCGAGCCGCGGGGCATTCCACGTGTGCCGTATTCCCAAGTCTCCCCATAGGAGCTGCTGCCCGGGAGAGGTCGTGGCATGGGAACGAGGAGCTGGGATGGGGCACGTGCAGCTTCATCCATGAGGAGTGACTCGCCTGGGTTCGCCACCTCCGGCCTCATCCGGGGGTGCCAGCAGAGCCTGGAATCGCGAGGAGTGAGTGCCGGGACGGCTTTTCCCGACAGAGCCACCAGGAAATCCCATCGTTTGGAGCGCCTGAGGACAGGGCAGGATGGGATTTAGCGGCACATGCCGACCCCCATCACTCTGTGGGCACGAAATGGGCTGCTCCAGTGTGGCCTGGGCTGCTCCACGCCAAGACGCCCGACCCGGCCCGCATTAAAGCCAAGGGAAAAATAAAAGTTTCACTGCAATTGATCCGAATCCGTCTCCTGTGTTGTGTCGCTGAGGGTGCAGTGGGGGTGTGGAGCCTGCTGCTCCCCATGGTTCTCGGGCCGCTCTGCTGTTCCCTAATCCTTGTGGAGGTGTTTCCACGTAGCACTGTCTTCCGCCACGTGGAAATTCTCTTTGGATTTACAATAACCAGTGGGTCAATGTTTGTCCCTACTAGCAGATGGATATGGACTAGGAAGGGAATCACAGAGATTGAAGGCCAGAGGAGCTCATTATTCATCTCAGACATCACTAATGTCACAGATTTCCAAGTCAGTCGTTCATGTAGTTTAGTCCATGTGTTGTCACTTTAATGTGGATGTAGATACCTACTCTGGAGCTGCAGAAATTCAGCCAGCTTGCATTTTTCTAGTGCTTTTTTTGTGTGCGTGTGGATTTGTTTATGAACTGACTTGATGATTCACGGTGGAATTTTCTGTTCTGCACCCTAGGAACATTCAAAATCTGGATTTGAATCTGAATTGGAAATGCCCGGATGGGCCTGGGCCTCCCAGACGGCTCTGCATCTAAATGCGACTCTGTTCAGCCTCATGCCCGCCATCCCCCGGCACTGTCCCAGTTTGTGTCTGAGCAGATCCCACCACTGGGGCTTATGGCTTGGGGAAAAGCAGGCTGGGGAGAAGGTCAGAACTGGCTGAACTCTTCCCTGAAAAGCAAACCTGAAACACAAATACATAATGGACACCAAGGGAAATCTGAGGTTAAGTTAAAGCTCCAGGGTGTTTTCACTGTCTCAGAGTTACAGCACGAAAAAATTACTGAGCACCTTCACCGTCTGCAGAGTTCCTGGCTGGGAGGCTTCCCAAGGCATTTTTAAGAGCAGAGTGTTCTTTTCTCCAATGTCATTCATATGATGAAGGGCATTTTTTAGTATCTCTATATATTTTTTTTCTTTCCTGCACTCATATTACTCCCTGACCTCATCACGTACAGCAGGACAGGTAGGTTGTTGGGGTGCTGATGTCTCCAAAAGCAGTAACAACTTTGATCTGAACACCAGTAATTGGAAAGAAATAGCTGCTTTTATGATGTTACAGTGCCTGCATGTTCTGTTACAGCTGACTATTAATATAAAAAATCTTTGTGTCCTTCCAGCATGCAGACACGACAGCGGAGGAGGGAGATGAGCCTGGAAGCAGAGGCAGGAAGGAGGGAGCTGAGCATGAGAGCAGCTCCGCGAACCCCACGGGGCTGGTTTTCCTGGGCAGGCTCCGGGAAGCGGCTGCTCCGGAGGAGGTGCCTCACGTTCCTCCTGCGGCTACATTTATCCCCCCAGGATAAATTCTGGTAGCAGAGCACTGCGGAGAGGCAGATAGAGATGGGTTTTACCAACATTCGTATTAATTGACAGGCAAGAAGGAGCTAGGACTTTTCACAGGTGTTCACAAATGACCCTGAATTAGAAGGCAGTGAGCAGAGCAGCTCAGTGAGCAGGGAAGCTTGGCTGGAGAACCCCAGCTTAAACATGGCAGTGACAAATAGCGAAGCAGGATTTAGTTGGTAAGAGTACATGGATTTTGCAACTGGAAAATGATCTGAAGTGTGAGCACAGTGGCAGGGAAAATCCTAGGGAAAAGCAACACTGAAGAAGGTGAAATGATAATGGACAGAAAATTAGGTAAGATTTTGCATTAAACATGACGAAAAGCAGATAGATAGTTTACATTTTGCCTGCATAGACTGCTGGCCTTCTGCTATGGCAGAGCTGCCGGCCTGTCTCTCCCTGTATTAACTTGTGTTTACGGAGCCTGAGAGCTCAGCCCAAGAGCAGGGGAACGTCGCAGAAGAGCAAATGAGGAGCAGGTCAACCTGGCTACAGGTTTAATTCCTCATAGGCTGAAAGAATAAAGTATACACAGCTTCTTTCCAGGAAAATTAAAGCTTTATCAGCCCATACAGATCATTGAAGGGAAGGATCAGGTGGAAAATGATTGTTAGGTTTGCAAGTTGCTTCAAAATTTTATTAAAGTTACTATGAAAAAATAAATCTAAGCCAGAAAGTCCCAGCAGTCATAGCCCACTGCCCAACAGGTTTTTTTTTGCCTCAGCAGCTGATTTTCACCCTTTCCCGTGGCTGCTCCTGAGCAGGGGGTGGAGCGTGGGCAGGTGCCGCTCCCCGCGGGCCGTGTGCACCGGGCAGGCGAGAAGGTGCCCGGCGCCAGCGCTGGCAGCGGGGGCTCCGGGTGGCCGCGGGGTCGTTCTATGGACCCATTGGCCAAGGATCACATCACTGCTCTTAGCTTCTTCATTCACACTCGTAAGTGAATGTAAATATGTATAAATTGGTGATTATCATTCATGGGCTTCAAAGTGGCAGAGACAGAAGGATCAATGTGACTTGATTCTGAACTGGCCATTTAACTCAGCTCTGCGGTTGTCCCAGATTATTTACTCTTTGAGCCATATCATATCATATATATTATATATATATCGTTTATTAACAATATCCAATGGCCAAGAATTCAACCTATCCTATTTAAGATGTACTCTTTGTTGTTGCTATTTTGCTTTCAGTTTACAGAACTGTCCCTGTCTGAATTTTTCAACCCAATTTCTTTCTTTCCTGGGCTTCGTCCCAGTCATGGGAGGGCTCTCGCCTTGCACTTGTGTGCTGCATCAAGAGGTTTCTCGCTGCTTTCCTGCTCCCTCATCACCCCTATGGCTGTTCTCCAACATATCGCGCATTGCCTTCTTTTTTGAGCTACATATTGAGGACCGCAGACAATGTGCCACTTGCAGTCAGATAGCTGCCAAGTACAGAGATAATAATATATGCCTATTTACTCTTTTTTTTTTAATACATAAATATCAATCATGTAAGACTTTCTGGTCACAGCATGTTTTCATCTACTTCTCTCCCAACTTTTCCAGCCTCTTTCCCAAGGCATAAATACAGCAACCTGCTCTCCTCCCACACTCACACTAATGTTATGTTATGTTATGTTATGTTACATTATGGCACAATGAAACACAAAGCACTTTTGTGTGGCAGTTGCTGTCGTCTGTTACCACTCCCTAATTTTGTTTTATCCACAAACTTCCACCAGGTGTGGTTTTATATTGTATTTGAACTTAGTAATAAAAATAAAAAATTCGTATATGATATAGAACCAAATGTGATTTTCTGTGTGATTAAGTGGAAAGGACCATCTGCTTAGTGATGATTCCACCTTTAAAAATGCAGTTGGAAGATTTTAATCTGGATTTTAATCTCTCACGTACATGTTACATGGAGCTGTATAACAGTGAAGAGGTGGCAGTGTGAGGATTAGCGTTACCGCTTTCTTTCACACATCTGCTCTAATCAAAGAGGGTATCAGGCTATTTTTATAACATCATTTTTTTCATAAATGCATGTTAATGCAGATGTATAATCCCCTCCCTTAATTCCTTATAAATAGCATTACTTATCAGCTACTCTGTGCCTGTGTCTGCGATCCTCATCTGTTGAGAGCCTAGAATTGTCTCTCATCATGGTGTTTACTCCTCAAATATTGCAGCCCATTTTTATTCTACTCTTTTGAAACTCACCCACTCCTTTAAGTGTTAGTAAAAGCGGCCACAAGAGGTACTCAAATCCATCAATTTTTTAAAAAAATCCATGAAGTGAGTTATCTCACCCGTGCGATGCCGAAGCACTTAACTGCAGATCCCGTCACTGCCCCGGGATGAGGCGCGCCAGCCAGCAAATACCGCCAGAAACGCCTCTCACCTCTTGTGCATTATTTTTGACAGCTGTGTTTGTAGAACTTTTGTGCTTAATGATATATATGTTAAATCCCTCTTATTATCTTTGACATGATGATAGGTTTCCCTTGTCTTTTGTTTTGTTTCTCTTATCAGTTTCCTCCGAGTCCCTGGCTGCAGTGAAGGATGCCGAGCGGGGCAGCCCTCCTCCCATGCACGCTGCCAGCGCTTCCCATGTCTCGCGCCAGCTTCATGTGCTGCTTTCATTCCAGTGCTCATTTTTACTTTGCAAGAACCACAGCACGAGGGCACGTAGGGGTGCTCCTGGCTCTGATCAGAGCCTGTGCGCTGGCCCTCTGGGGCCACATGCGCTAGATGCACTCCAAAATAGTGCTATGTTGTGCAGTCTGCAGTGCCGCTGGGGCTCGTGGGCTGCCTGTGGACACCGCACTCTGCCCAGGACATCCCTGGCTGCCAGGACATCCCTTAGGATAACTCTGAGCTTCCTGCAGCCAGGCAGGATTAGGATGAGGAGGGCGGCAAGGGTGAGGAGGGTGATGGAGGGTAATGAGAATGAGGAAGGGGGTGAGGGTGAGGAGAGCCCTGAGATGATGATGAGGATCATGAGGAGGGCACCAAGGGTGAGAGGGATGAGGAGGAGGCTGAGAGGGATGAGGAGGAGGCGGGTGGGGAGGGTGAGGAAGGCCAGGAAGGGGTGGTAGGCACAGTTCATGACTGGGGTGCCGAGGAGGATGAGGAAGGCACGGAGGGTGAGGAGGAGGATGCTGAGGAGGAGAAAGATGCTCAGGGTGCGGATGAGGAAGAAGGCGCAGGGGATGGGGGGGATGAAGGGGGTATTGTGCAGGAGTGGGGTGCTGAGTGTGTGGGGGTGCTGAGGAGGGTGAGGAAGGCGCT
>JAUBNY010000082.1:1002156-1019827 GCA_032275445.1 Crypturellus soui | reverse complement strand
GCAGTTCCTGCCTGGGTTGTGTTAGGCTCCCACTGTAACTATCGGTTCTTACAACCCAGGTCAGCATATTTAAAAGAAAAAAACACTGGTATTCATCAGTTCCCCAACTTAATGAATTTAAATGGATGCCTAGTACTTTTTGCTTGGGCCCAAGGAGAGCTTTTCAGTTGTTTTATTGCGCTTAGTTCTTCAACATCCTTTGTAAAGACCTGGGATACCCACAAGCGCATCCTGCATCTCACAGAGTCTGATGGTGCCACAGTTCAGAATTACATGGCAAACAAATAATATCATGTAACAAAAATGTTTATGTTGTGACATGCTCTAAGCATTGCTTTTTTTCTATTTGTATTGAAATGACAGATATAGCCTACAGTCTGGTGTAGAATGAGGAAGAAACGCGAGGAAAGATAAATGCCGAGTGCTGGTCCTACCCAGGCAAATTAGAGATAACTGAAGTCACTGAGGGGACAGGGAGGTTGAGTCAGGTTTCTTAAAAATGTTTTATTTTTTCAAATGCTTCATCTCTTATTTTATATATATATGTCTTATTATATGCATATAATAAGATATATAATGAGATAGCATCTGGAAGGTGTACCATATCAATATTTATTATATAATATATATTGTAAAATTTATATATATAGCACAATTTAAGGGTGAATAACTTGAATGGTTGTTTTCACTCTGCCATTTTTCATGTTACAGTCCTAAACATCTTCTTGATCCTTTTCAAGCCATAGGACTGTGCCATCATCAAGCTCTTGCTCTGGCACATAAGGTGCTGCTGGCTTCCTATAGGCAAAGAGAGGGGAAATGCAGAGGAATGAGCCCTTTCATGCCAGAGGGAAGGAAAAGAACCAGACACGTATTTCCATGACACTGATTTTGTTAAATACTTGGAAAGAGCTGCAGGAGAAAGGAAGGCCCAGCTGGCACACATGCGGCAGAATTCTTTCTCCTGACCATTTTCTTCAGGAATTTGTAAACTTCTTGGTGTTTCCTGATGTCCTAATGCAATAAGGATACCAAATATGCTGCTCTGTGACCCAGGCCAGGGTGTGAACATCTTACACGTTATAAAAAAGTATTAAGTGCTTTATTAGAGTATTCCTGGCTCTAATAAAGCCTTTAATATGATAGGGATCTGGGAGTCCTAATAGCACCGGCTTTTAAGGGAGCATTCCAACAGAGCATTGCAGCCATTCCGGGTTTTCTTTAATAGACTTTTTTTTTGACTTTATTTTTTGTTTTAATTAGTTAACATGTGAAATGCAGTATCACCAAGTGCTTAGAGTAAATATATACAATAAATTTTATTTTCACCATCTGCAGGGACACTAGATGTTTTTTGAAAACTCTGATGATTTGGTTAAGCAGGATCTTCTTGCTTTTAAATCCCGCTTGGCTGATGAAAATCACAATTTCTATCACCTTCTCTCATTAAATCATATAAAATGATTTTTAATAGCTGCTTCCCAACTTGATTTAATTAATCAGCTGCCTAGTCACCGAAACTTTAATTTCTTGAAATATAAACATTTCTTTATCCTTTCCTTCCCCTCATTAATCACAACTCTGTGGTGGTTTAGATGGCCGCGTGTGGTTTATTTTTTAAGTTTTGAAGCACTGCAAGAGCGCGTCAGTGTTGCAGGAGAAAGGAGGCTGCCAAGCAGGTGTCCGCTCGCTTCCCAGGGCGACGAGGCCGGATCATTTCTACCTTCTCTGCAAAGGGACTTCATGGTCTTCACGTGACAGCCTCATGGCAGAACACCATGATTCAGCCACCAGCGCTCCTAGTTCCTTCCTTTCCTAGCGGCGCTGTATCCCTTTCCATCCAGTCATTCCTTTCAGGAGACAGAAGCAAAATATCTCAGAAAACAGATTTCTTATTTTATTTTTTTTAAAAGGCCATCTGCTCAACTCCCTTCTGCCTTTGCTTTCTTCAGTCTAGCGTTAATTCACCGGGGATGCACTGGGCTGGGATCCCTTTCGGAGCAGCTGGAGCTCTGGAATCTTGCGGAGATGCCCACCCTGTGGTGTGACACCTGTACTGCTGGAGGGGCAGCGGTCGCTGCTGATTGCATTTATATGGCTTTAATTCAGTTGTATTGAAAACCCGCATATGGGGAATGCTTGTGGATCAGGGAAGAGCGGGGTAGCAGCATTCCTGGGTTTCTGAGCGAGTGGGGCAGAGCAATTCCATGTGGCCTTGCCCATTTCTTCAGCCAGTCCCATGTCCTGTGCTGTTGCTGATTTGGGCCCCAGAACAATGAAAGCATGGAAATTCTTTATTTTTTCCTGGAAATATTAGCAACTGCTCAATGTGGACATTAAATTTTGATTGATTTTCTGAATTTCGGTTAAAGATGGAAAAAAAAGTACTTCAGCTGAAATGTTGCTTTCCAAAATTCCGACTGGCTCTGGTTCATCAGAGTAGGCAATTGCTAATCATTTGAAAATCTTTTTTTATATATGTTCAGCCCCTACATTATTAGGATAATGTATAATTTTGAAGTATGCTCAAAGCATTGATTTTCCAGAATTATACGTTGTCCTGGATTCCCATTATCGTGATGGATAATCCTAAGTGCCACTGTGGGCACTGGCACAGGGAATAGATGTGAGTTGGGGAATAGATCTTGACTCTTGCCCTGGGTTCCCTTAGGGATCTGCACCATTGTTGCACTTAGGAGCACATGTCCTCTGCACATGGCAGGAGTATCCTGCAGCTTGCTGATAAGCTGCTGAAACTGCTAAAAATGAGCAGTTAATAAGAACCTGCAAAGTGTGGGAAAGCTAACAGGAAAGCAGTGTGCGACTCCATTCTCAAAATCCATTAAAGGTTGTTCCGAAAACCTTAAAGCATCATTTTCTGGGAAAGGGAATGAAACAGCCTGCCATGCCTTTTAATTAAATAAATAGAAAATGGAACCAAAGGCACGTTCCATCATTTTCCTTTTTTTCAAAAGAATGAATAATTTGAATTATGAAAATGTGGAGCTCCGTGGAGAGGCTTCTCTCGGAAACAGGTACGGGTGAGTCATTTCCAAGACGAGACAGCTTGGGTGAACAAAGAACAGTAATACAAATCTGAAAGCTAATGCGATTTAGGTAATTACAAGGACTGTGTAAACATGTTTTTTTTTTTCTATTATTTTTTTCCCCATGCATCAGCTTCAAGGTCACTCCTCTTTAAAGGAACCCCAGCACCAATGTAGCTACTTTTGGTAAAGCTCTGAGCAACCAAGTGAGCAGGTATTTTCAATGAGTGAGATTCAGGGAAGCTGGAAAGTTTTGTAGATTTAACCTGTATGTTTAAATTGGGAGCAAACAGTGAATATGTGTGATGAAGGTATGGTCCTATATTCGTTGCAGTTCAGAATGTTTTCTTCAGTTTGCAGACAGAAATGTAAATCTGTATCTATGAAGAAGTCTGCATGGCAGCAGTGAAATGAATGAAAATAAAATAATGAAAATTAAGGTTTTTTTTTCCCGTGGGTATCTTCCACTTTGGTGAATGCCATTCAGCATCAACTATGACTTTTATGAGCATTTAATGCGGTTTTAGTGATAGTAAAAAGATAAAGGTTCTGCACAAAGAGAAGTCAGAGGAGGGGCCGGAGCAGCGTGCGAGGCTTCTAGCTGGGGTTGCCACCACCTCCTGCCCAGGCGCAAGTGCCCCCACGTGCTGAATCCCACTGCACGGACTTCCTGCATCCTGGTGCCTTTTTCTCTTGGGCCACTTTTGAGATCGGCTGGAGAAAAGCGGTTTGACCAGCGGTTTGAACGCCAAGTTGTGCACGAGGTTTCCCTTGGCTGCATGGAATCGGAATAGCAGGTTATTCATCGCCAGTCACGGCTTGGTAAAACGCTTCTTCCTGCTTAATCACCCCATGCATTTCTCTTGAATGAGCCACCGCGTGCTGATCAAAAGCCAACGTGGACGGACCTTGCACAGTCCATCTCCATGCGGATTTTGTTTTTTACCATGAATAAATATTGGAGGGATAAGCGCGAGCTGGAAATCGCTGGCGGAGTGACATGTGCAATGATCTGGAAAACGCAGGAGCACTAAAACTTGATCCCTGGTATAAATCTGTGCAGTGCCTGCAGGAAACCACACGCATCCAGCAGGAAAAATGTCGATGCCCGGTCCTAGATGCTGTGCCTAGATTTTTTCAGAGCAAATGTAGTGTTGCTGGGAGGGTTGCTCCTTTTCCGCCGCCACGCAGGGAATCCTCTCTCTGTTTAGCCATGCAGCGAGGGGAGGGTGGCGGTTCGGCCTTCTAAATATAGCAGTGAGTTGCTCCTCATAAATTCGTAAAGCAGCAAGGAAGCGCTGCAGCGGTCAAATTGCCGTGTTTCCTATTGTTTATCAGCTAATAAACACAAATTGGAGGGCTTGATTTTATTCCTATCACCTTATCATCATCACCGCCTCTCCTGCTGGGTTGTATAAATGATTCAGTGATTTTCATAGTTCTGGGTAGGAAGGAGCTTTGGCTGGAAGAGCCTCCTCATGGGAGTCATGAGAATAGATGTGGATCTGTAGGCAGATTGGCTTGAAGAATTGTTCCGCTCATACATGTATTCAAATTGCATCAAAATTTGAATGTGAATCATGAAGAATTTGAGAGAAATTTATTTGTCCTGACTTAGAGTTGCTTGGGTCAGGCATTTTCCAAGATTTCCTTAACAACTTTATTGCCTAACTCTTTGCTTAAGTAAGATCCTTAAGCAAGTGAGGGGTGACGTGCTAATAATAGTGCAGATTGAGCCCATTTGGGTTGAGTTGCCTGTTTCTTTTGAAGACCTCTCTGGACATCACCATTTTGCAGAAGCCCCTATACCGCAGGTAGCTTTGTGTCCACAGCCTCTCTTCTCTGATCTCGAAGTGATGCCGAGGGCTTTTCTTTGTGCTGGGGCGATGCTGCTGCTTCACATGCTGCAGGGAGCAGAGCCTGGCAGGGCTGCAGCTCATCCAGCCTTTCCCCATCTCTCGCATTTCCTACATCTCTGAAAATGCTTTTGCTTAGCCCATTCTCACCAATTTCCTCCATGGTTTCCTTTGGGCAAGATACTGCCATGGGACGCAGCGATGCTGGGGAGGTTTCTTGGCGCTTTGCGGAAGGACAGGATCTGCTCATCCCGGCTCAGTTTCCCGAGCTTTTTATACATGGGTTGTGTTGGCTGGCAGAGAGCTCCAGCATCTGCACGGAAACCAGCTCCTGGTTCTGGAAAGTCACTAGGAATTCTCCTATTTTGTATTTGTGCAGCTTCCTGCTTTCAAGAGCTGCACTTCCCACCCATTTTCTAGTGTACTCTGTCTTTCTCAGCTTCTTTTCTCCCATATGTTGGCATTATTTGAAAATTAAGTTCAGAATTTTAATTTTGCAGGATGTTGCATTTTTTTTCCTTCCTATTCAGAAGTCCCATTTCTCTGCCTTGGAAGGAAATTAAGTTGATTTGACCTGATTTGCTCTGACAAATGCAGTTATGCCCTTGCTTGCAACCTTGCTATCTGCTGGCTGATTAAAGCGGTGTGGTTATTTTGCACAGCACGTTTCATTTTGTGAGCTGAGGTTATTCTGGCTGTGCTGTAATTCCTTGTCTCCTTCCTCTTCCTCCTTTCCCAACACGGATCCTGCCCATATCCTGCTATGCTCCCTGGCATCTTGTGCTGCAGCCAGAGCTCGTGTTCCTCCAGGACGCGTTTGGTGAGACCCAGCCAGCCTGGAAGCTGCTTTTTACTGTTTTCTCCCCACTCCTCATTGAGGATTTCTTTGCCTGATTCTCAGTTTGCTGATGATTTCCTTTTAGAGCAACTTTGGGTTTGGGGGCATCAGAAACCTGTAATGTTTGTGCTCGCAATAGGGATGATGATGTTGCCCTTCATTAAACAATTAAACATGACCGTCTCACAGATTCATTACTCTGAAATTCTGTTATTCCTGAAGAATGCATGAATTTAGGAAGATTCAACACTGAGCAGTGGCCCTCCATCTTCAGAGGGGTTTTTCTTGCTCTTAAATTCTCTACCTTAGAGAAACAAAGATGTTTATTCCTTTGCCCGAGCATGCAGCTCCAGTGACATGAGTTGCAGACGTGCTCGTTGCTGCAGCAATCAAAATCCTTAACTGTTCTTAGAAACAAATACAAAACTATTTTTATCCTGCTTCGCAATAAGCTGTTAGAAACATGCAGCTTACTCACGAGGAGCTGCCTTTGGGTTGGCTTTCCACTGGCAAAAGCCACGTGATTTCTTACCTCTTCTGTTTGATTCATTTGCTCCTGCTAATGAAGCCTCGCGCTTTGCTGCAGCGCCAGCACTGGCAGTGTGGCCACAGCGGAATATAATTCAGTGCTTCTATTAATCACAGTATATAAGCACAAGTTTTAAGCAATCTGTCATCATTCAGAAGAGCGTGAACCAGATGGGGCCAAACTGTGTACCAGAAAAAAAGTCGCAACTGTCGCAGGATTTGTAGCATTTTCCTAAATGCTGAACTTCTGCTCTAGCAAGGGACATTTTTCCCAAGGCAGTTGCGGATGAGTTCATTTATCTGCACTGATCTGAGTTCATTGGGGATTTTGTCAGTCAACAGGTCGCAGTTTTCTTCCAAGTGTAAAAGGAAAGGAAAGAGGGAATGTGGGAAGGAGGACTCAAACCTTCCTATGCCATGTCCCTTTACCTGGCTCCTGCAGGATTTGCTGGGAATTGCTGCTGAGAAGAGTGATAGCGACAATTTCCTGGGATTGCTCAGTTTCCAGGATTCCTCAGGATTGTCAGAGTTTTGCATGCGTTCCCCAAAAGCACGAAGGAGGTGCGGGGTCATTGCCGCCCGGACGCGCGCCAGGGATGTTGCTGTCAGGAAGCGCCTGCTGCGGTACTAGCAGTGCTCAGCCACGGTGGCCGCTAGCGTGTTCCCGGGGCCCGTGTTGTGCTGATGTCCCTGGGTCTGTCACATCTCGTGTCCACGTCGCCCGCAGCCACGTGTCACTCGCCGCAGCCCTGCGCTGTGATGTCCTTGCAGTAACTGCATGGTGAGGGTGTTCCCCGGCTTCTGTTGGGGTGTGAGAGTGAAGATATGCAGTGCGGAGGGATTTTCACTAACTGCTGTGGTAGAGGCCTTTGCAAAGATCCATTTCTTTAAGTACAGAAATGTATTTTCTATCTTAGTTTACATAACTGCAGCCAAGAAGACCCTTAAAGTTTGATCTGATTGAGACTTTCCTTGTAGTGAAACCTTGGTGTTGCAACTGGACTGGTTAATACAAGAGATGGCACAAAGGTGCCAGGAAAGAATAGGGACGTGATCATTTTCTCCGTTTCACATTTTCCTAGTACAGCAGCCCCACGTGCAAGTGCAGTGTTGTCCTGTTTGAGTGATCTGGCAGTACTTTACATGTAGCATTAGGAGATTCCTTATGTGATTCCAGGGGACACTCTTTTGGATCCTGGCAGGGAAAGATTAAAATATAATATATAATAACTCAGATATTAGCAAGCTTTTATGTCTGGCCATACTGCACAAGGGAGAAGAACAAGGTGAGAAGGCACATTCCTGAAACTGCTTAAGAAGAGGTCTCTAGCCCAGTGTTCAGTATCATAAATTTTGGTTGACAGTGATGATAAGTTATATTGTGGGTCGCAGGATCCAGAAAGTTTTTTTCTAGTGCTTTGCCTGCTATTTATTATTCTACAGCATTCTGTGCTTTTTTAAAATAGCCTTTCTCACCACAGTGAGAATATAAGGAGAAAGACCAGTATTTAGGATGAGATAGGTGGCAGGTTCTTGTGTGGTGGGGAATATGTTGGAGAAAGTCTCAAGACCTCAGAGATCACTGTAAAATAACTGCATTATTTTAGTAATAACAACCAGCACAAACTGAACTTGTTTCAGTTTATGAAGCCAAGATGAATTGCTCACGCTTTAGATGTAGCAATGGGGAAAGGGCGGCTGGGTAAAACCAGGGTCAGCTTTTCTGGAATAGTGGGGAAAAGATGTTTTAACACAGCCTCCTCTATAGCATAATTTAACTAATTTAATGAAGACATCTCCCAGTGCACTGCTGTCTTGCCTGAAAGATTCAGTGATGCAATCTGTATGTGTATCATAATGCATATTTTAAAATATAAGTATAAAATATAATAACATGTTCAACTCATATCCCATTGCCCATATTCTGCTATAATCAGAGTCTAAATGAATGTAGTGAGCTGCCCAGTGTAAGAAAAACATACTTCTCTCGGAGAAAATAGGGCCTAAAAGTGAGAAGGAAGATCTATATCCCCTATGTTGTACTATAGTGGTGAATATTTTAATGTTGGAAATAATGGGGACAGATGATGGAGCTCAGAAAAACCCTATGCTGTCTTTGTAATATATAACGTGAAAAGAATAGGACTAACCTAGCAAGAGTTTCCTATTCGCTGCTGTGAAATAAGGAGCAATCTTGTGCTTTTCATGAAAATGAGTCCTTTGTCACAAAAATTGTGTCTTTTAGGTTGAGATTGCAGTTATTTTGGTATACGTAGCAGTCTTAACTGGGTCATTCGTGGAATTTCTCTGACAGGATTTGACAAAAAGGAAGGTTTCCCTCTGCTCCGTAGGACACGCAAAAGCAGAAGCTTTGGGGAGTGCTGGGGACAACGGCATAAACGTCACCTGCTTAGTTGTGCGCGCAGGTGTAACAAATGCAGCATTTTCTTTGTTTTAATGCAGGATACTGTTCCACAATGGGAAGCCACTGCTGCCTCTTCCCCTCTTTCTCTGAGAGAGTGTTTTGGGGTGTTTGTGTCTGGCATGTGGCTCCTACCAGTCTGATGCCCTTTCAAAACTTCCACCAAAGCATTTTTCTTGCGTTGGTCGCATTTTGGAAATGCTGGGTATTGTCACCTTGGCTCAGTAGCAAGTTGCAGTGTGGCTCGGTATTGAGTTGCAGCTTTGCTTGGCTTTGAGCTGCAGTTGGCTTCACCCCAGTCCCGGCTGTGCACGGTGCCCTTCAGGCAGCAGTCTGTGAGCAGGGGTATTTTGCCTTGCCACATGCAGGTCCTGCTTTCCAGAATCTGCACTTACTTAAGCATTTTCTGTAGGCTCTGCAAACGTAAGATATGTTAAATTCTGCCTTTTCCCTGTGAGCAAACTTGTTTCTTAGGAAAGAGAGGTCCCAAGAGCGCGGGCTCCCATGCGGGCTGTGCACTGGCAGGGGGATGCCGGCGCAGGTGCTCGGGGCAGGCAGCTGCCCCGCGCGCTCGGGTGCGCAGGTGGCTGCCGGGGCCAGAGAGCCGCTCACAGCAGCTCCCCTGCACGAGCTGCCCAGGCGTCGCTGCATCTGCATCGGGGATTAACCCCTGGGGATGCTGCTCGGCAGCAGAGCGGTGCAGAAAGGCTGGGCGCAGCAGGCGGCTCGTCCGGCTGCCCTGTGCGTTCTGCCCTTCGTAAAATCATCCTACGCAGATCTGGAGCAGCTGGCACAGGCTGTACCACGAATCGCTGCTTTTTTCTTTCTTTTTTTTTTTTACTCTGCAAAATCTGCAGAATGCTGGAGAGCGAGTGCAAATTGAGATCAAGACTAGGTTGAAAAAATGAACTTAACGTAAATGGAATAATTAAAAGGCAATTACGTGACAATCAAATTATAGAATATTCATTTTCTGCCTTGACGTGAAGTAGGAATAGTAAAGAAATTAAATCTGGGAATGGAAATGAAATGGAAGTTTTTAACAAAATGAATGAATCACTGCTCATGAAAATGGGATGTGCAGTATTGTGCTGTGGCAGTGCACCTCCTTATGACTGGTTTGAAAGCATTTGCAATTAGTCTGCCAAGTTGGCATATCAAATTGGCGTTGACGTTTTACATTGTTTTTCCCAGTGCTTATTCCTTTTTTTTTTAATAACATCCAGTAAGAGCCTGTCAAAAAAAGCAATCTATTTTAGTATAGTTTGTTTAGAGCTTTAGAGGAGCTGTGTAATCGTCTTGTTTTTGACTCCGCTATCTGATTTGGGAATGTCTGGATATCTCTTCCAGCACTCAGCACCGTTTGTTGCTGCTGAAGATCAGTGACCGAGCAATGTGGTACTCGAAAATATGAATGCAAGTCAAGTCCTGGGACGCATGATCGAGTGGAGGTCTATTAACATTTATAGTGGTTTCATGTTTACAAGAGTGAATTTATTAGAAAGATGAGGAAAATCAAATTCACTAGGATTAAGAAAACATAATAAAGTGAATGTTTTAGACTCGTGTGGGCTACTGAATACATTATTACAGAGCTAAATTTTTTACTCTTAAAACACTCGGTAAGGATGGTTATGGGGCTTAATTATTACCCCTATGCTGATATTTTGTATCCTGCATCACATATGCATTATTTGATGTATAACAGTTACCCTTACTTGGAGGTTTGCTCTTTATTTGGTTTGCTTGCTTGCTTGCTGTGAGAAAGCCCCCAGAATTAACAATTCCAGGCTGCTTTCTGCTCAGGGTACCATCGTTCCTTGTGTGTGGCCGAGGGCCGTTTCCAGAGCAGCCCTAGGGACCCTCCTGCAAGGAGGTGGGAAGCTCTGGTGCTGCAGCTGGCATCACCCTGAAATTATCAGTAGTGGTTATAGTGTTGTATCTATTTGGCCTCTGTAAGGACAAAGTGCAATTTTCCATGCCTATGTATCTGGGATATGATTTTGCAGTGGGTTCAGGACATAAATACAAGGTTTCCTGTCTCTTTGATATTCTGTGGTTCCTCCCAGGGTAGGAGGTGTCTCCTTGTGCCCTGCTGTGCTAGGTGCGTGCACCCTGCAAAGAAAAAGGCTTTTCTCCTAAAGCTGCTGACCTGGTCTTCAGTCCCAGTGCGTGACGGAACACAGTATCTGCTCCTGTTTTTAAAAGCCATCATCTTTGGCACAAAAACAAACAACAACAACAACACTTTAAGTAGAAAATTGTGTTTTTTCACCGTTTTTCACCTAAATTGGCGGGGAGAAATGGCAGCATCTTCAGCCCTGGGGGATGAAACTCAGTGGCGGCTGCAGATCGAGGGGAGGAAGAGGGATCTTGGCTGCCCATGGATCCACTGCTGCCCACTGCAGCATCCCTGTCTATAGGGATTCTTCCTGCAAGGGGTTCGTGAGCAGTGAGAAGAAAAAAGAAGAGTACAATCAATAGAAAATAATATACTTTTTTACAGCTCTGGCTATATCAAGGAGAGCTTAAATTGGGTTCTGCTGCTGCCCCGCCGACTCCGCACTGGCTCCTTCTGGGCTAAATTTGGCTGCTGGGGGTGGGAGGTAGGAGCCACTGAGTGCTGGAAGGAGGGAGGAGGAGGAGGTAGAAGCAAACTCGGTCCTTTGGTTCCCCTACTCTCCTGGGGCGCTTGGTCGCTCCTGAGATGGGTGTCTCTGCGGTCAAGCAGGAACCTGCGTGTGTGTGTGTGCACATACTAATATATATATCCATACAGGCTGAGAGGGGGACCTGTCTTTAAACATCACCATCTCCTGCAAGCAGCATTATCCTGGTTCAGATCACCTGGATCCGCAGCTGGAGGAGGTCGGATCCCGTTTCCCTCCTGCTCTGTGTTGCTGCCGAGCTGCTCTGGAAAACGACCCAGCGCTCAGTTTATTTTTGGAAGTGGAGGGCAGTGAGCACTGTGCAAGGGGCTGTGCAGAACTCTGCGGCCTGCGCTGCCTATTAGTAGACTATTACTATTGCATTTTTATTTTCTGCCTGATGTCGCATTGCCCCAGCTAATCCCCTGCCATGTACTTTCCTGACTTGGGGTTTGAGAGGAGTGTGTTTGCTTTGGAGGATTGCAGAGTTTGTTAATTCTAGTTTAGAAACTTTGGATTTATTCTTCAAGTCTGGAGGGAGGACACGTGTAGTAAAAGCAGGCAATGTGCATTTTCATGTGCCGTGGGAAGTGTTTTGCAGCCTTATCTAAATGGAGAGTTCATGCTTGACTGAAAGTAGAGCCCCTTGGTGATACTTAAACATTATTAAACTTTATGTTCTTCACATATACAAATGCTCACATGGCCTTTCATTTTACAGTTTAATATGTGGCATTCTTCACTTTTGCATAGCTGGATATGGTGGAGCAATGTGTTTTGCTGTCCTCCCTCACACCTTTGTATTTAGGAGCATGTTTTCATGGGGAGGTATGAAGGGTATGCTTATAATTTACAGAATTTATGTAAATCATTCTACAATGCTTAAATAATTCTGTTGAAAGCATTGTAAAGTATGATTCTTACCTTTTGGGGATAGCATTTCTTAATATCTTGGGATTTCTTTTTTGCAAAAGCAAGGCACCCAAAGCATGCTTCCTTTATATGAATCATCCTCTAAAGATAGTATTTTTCATATTGTATTAATCAAAGCCTATGCCATTATTTTGGCATCGCTACTTATTTTATCTCCTTAGTGAATATTTCAGAATAACAGCTAAGATTTTGTCTCCTGTAATAAACATGTAAGCGGACATGGAAGAGCATTGTAAACACTTAGGTAAGTCTTATTTCAAAAGAACTGATGTAATTCTCCAGTGATGACCTTCCCAGTTTCCTCCCCAGCATGTTGTTTTCAATAAATTATTGATAACATTGTCAGTATTTTTTTGTAAGCAGTCCACTGATCCACTGCTCCATGGATGCCTGCAACCTACTCCCCAGGTGCTGCTGTTAGGCTCAGTATTCTTCATGCACTACCTAGCCTTTTTTGCAGCATACTTTGACTCACAACCTTAAATTCCGCCCCCCCCTCTTTTTTTTTTTTAAATCCCAAAGCTTTTTTTTGTTTGATCTGGGTTACTTTTCCAAAGGCTTCCTAGAGGAATGCACATGGTTATTGTCAGGCCAAGAAAATATTGCACGATTGCCAATTTCACATGAAGTTGTCTTGTCATTTTACAAGTAAAAACATTCTTCATGGCGGAGCTTTCCCTGCCTGCCATGGTTATCCTGGGGTGTGTGGAGATCTTCTCCATCACCAAGCCCAAACTCCTCATTATTGGGCAAAAGGCATTTGGATGAACTCTTGCCCCTCCATTGCACTGGATGCAGCTGATGGCAGGTCAGAGTTGGAGCGACTCTGCGGGGTCTCCAGCCCCATCCGTGGTGGTGCTGGTGACGGTGACACGTGCCCATCTCTGCTGCGTCTGGCCTGGCTCCGACTGCCGCTTTAACCAGCTCCCTGGGGCTGGGGAGAAGGGTGCCCAGCCAGGAGAAACAGGACAGGCAGCAAAGGAGAGCCCCAGTAACGCCCTGCTGCGGAAAACTGCTGAATTCCAGTATTACATTTGCAAAAGTCTTAAAAAGCCATTTTATCTGCGCAGTCATTATAATAACCAGGGAGGAACGCTGTGTACGTTTTCAGAAGAGACTTTGCTGGCACGGAACCCCGAGTTGATGCTCTTGATTCTCTTCTTTGCTGCTTTTGCTGTTTCAAGGTCTCCCAAATTCCACAGAAGAGTGTTCTCAAGTGCAGCTTGTCGGCACCGCCTGCTTTGGGCAGAAAACAGGCGATTTGGGGCAACATGGAGGTGCCTTAGCGCGTGCTTGCTCCAAAGTGGTACTGCTGAGCCACGGGACTTGCAGCTTTGCAGGTCCTGCGCACGTTACTGGTGCAGCAGCTCCGTGAGTGACAGTGAGGCAAGCTCAAGCCTTCTGCTTTGAGCAACGGGGTATAAAACCTAATCCTGGTCCATGTACCGACCCAAAAACGGAGATTTCCTGATGCCAGCAGGTTCCCTGGCTGCTGCTCAGCTGCGTTTGCCTTTATGTCCTTCTGTAAGTAGTGGTTTTGGGTGCCATCCCTTGCACTGGAACATGCGTGTGCCACTGACTGCCCTTCTTTACGGGAGGACTCAAGACTGTTTGGGTACTGCGCTTTGGGTTATTTATAAATTTCCAGGCAATTGATTTGTAAGACTGGAGTTTTTCATGCTTGGTGTTTGCCTAGAGGAAAATACATTTTGGCAAGTTGGTAGTGAAAAAATAAAACGGTTGCATTTTGTTGATGATGTGTTCTGGGTACACGGTTGCCCGTTCACTGATGGGAATGGACAGGATTTTTAATAGGCTTAGAAATAAATACGTCAAAAGAGGTAGAGTCAGAAGAGAGATAGAAAGGGGTAGAAACCCTCAGTCCTGCAATTAGGAAGTAGCCATGGAATTTGCAGAAAGATTCAATTTCAAAAAAAAAGTCAAATGATTTTCTTGTTGGACAATGTCAGGAAAAGTCTTGATTCAGTACACTCCTGAGTATTGTTTTCACAGGGCATGAAATCAAATTTAGCATGTTTGATAAAACCTATTGCTGCTCCAAAGAGATTTTTTTTTAATCTGTGTAAGCATCATGATACTAATTTTAATTGACAGTATTTGAGGACATGAGGACATGACAAGAAGTTGAACTGCTGAAAAAATCCTTTTTTTTATAGTAAAATATTTAACTTGTAACGATCTTCCTCAATTTTTACTTCTAGTCGTCGTTTTGCTCATGCTGCCCAATTTTCAGTAAGGGGCTTTAAGCAAAGCATCCCTCAGCCCGTAGAGCTCCCCCTCGGGCGGACAAAACTTTCCCCAGTCCTTTCCCAGCCTGGCAGTGACCGTGGTCCAATTTAATCGCTCACATGCAACCAGGCTCAGTCATAACCACAAATACCCTGGATAACTCCAGAAATTCATTAGCAAAAGTCAAAATTCATGCTTTGCTCCTGCAAAGCGGTTAACACAGCCCAGCTTTTCTTTGCATTGAGTGCTTGGACTTAATGCTTAAAATAGCTATATTTGCACTTGGGCACTGAATAACCAGACATGGTATTAGTGCTGCGTGTAGACGGGAATGCTACACTAATGCAGATATATCAAATCCATTTTGAAAGTTTAGCATCTTTGGATGGCTGCAGCTTCTGTGAATCTTTATCATTTCAGACAAAAGCAGATCGCAAAGAACACTCTAGGAGAGAAAGGGAATAAATCTCCAGTGGCAGGAGGAATTCCAGCAGCGCTGGTGCGGCTAATGCAGGAAGAAAACTCAGCAGCCGAGGGAGCAGAGGGTGGTTTTCAAGTGGAGCCCGCGTTGCTTCTGTGACAGTGTCACGCAGACAATGGGCTGAACCGGTTGAAATCCCACAGCCATTTCTGTATTAACATAAAGTCAGATGTTTCACTTTTTGTTTTTTTTTTCTTCTTTTTTTTTTGAAACAGAAAGAAGAAAGAAAGAAAAAAAAAGGCAATATGCATTAAGTATCACTTTTGGGGGGGGATATAACGCCTAAATAGGAGCCAACACTGCAGTGCTGCTGCTGGAGGTGTCACTTGGACACATCTCCTAAGGTCTTTGCTGGAAACGCAGCCTCCTTTTGGCCTCCCCTCTTTCCAGGCGAGACTTCTTTTTTTTTCCAAGAAAAGCTTAAACAGCTCTGTTGCTTAGTTAAAATGCTTTATTAAGGCAGTGTGTTTTGTGAGAAAGCAAACAAATCAGGAGCACAGAAACAGCTTTTTCTTGACATCTGAGACAGCAGTGCTTTCTAAGGATGATCTTCAAATTTAAAGCAAGAATGCTGCCTGCAAATCCACCTCCCTGCTGGTAACTTCAGTCCCCCCATGCCCGCAGTATCGGTGCTAGTCTATTCAGGACACAGATCCCGAGCGTGGACCTCCACATCTGCATGGGTTTGGATGCACAGAACAACTGAAAACTGGGGAAGACTTGTATTTAGCATACTTTAAAGATTTAAAAATAGAGATGTGACATTTATTATGAACAACTATAGCTTAAAGAAGCATCCATGGTTCTGAGTTTGTGGTATTTGGCCACTTCATTCTGTGTCCTGGGATTCCTCATGTATATATCTGTCCCTGTTTTTCCCCTGGATAAATATTTAAAATGAGTTTTTAAAGTGTAACTGCCACTTGAAGCTTCCATTTCTACCACACAGTATATGTTATTGTTCTGTCTCCAGCTTTTTCAGTAAATTGCATAATTCATCCCATGAGAGTTATTCTTAATGAACCCAGATTCAGCAATTAGTTGCTCTTTGGGATTTTTCCTCCTTTAAGCACTATAGATATTTACCTGAATTCCCTTTGTGAAAGAATATGCTGAGGATCCCTGATTGGTGTTGGTTTCCTCACTTTTTATATGGAATTGGCAAAGAGTCGAGCTGCACTGAGGGCCCAGATGTTTTTTATGTGTTTTTTAGGGGTTTCTGGGGAGATGGCAGCACATGAAGCCAGGCCGGCAGCGCAGCGGGAGCGCTGGCGCGGGTGTTTCCGGGTATTGCAGGGCAGGGAGTGGTGTCGCAGCGAGACCTTCCACATTGCAAGCTCCATCCGAATTTGAGGGAAAACTTTGATGATCTCAGAGGTCCCTGCCTACCTCAGCCCTCCTGTGACTCTGTGGACTTTGGCTCACTGTTATTAAAAGCTGGTTCTGAAAAAGTTGTACTAAGATTTCGGACACCTCAGATGTTCATAGCAGCAGCCAAGAAGCGTCCCAAAACGTTATGGTCGGCCGGGGAGAAGTTGCATTTAGTTATTAATTGGTTGCATTGTCAGCTAATGTAACTGGTGTTCAAGAGAGCTTCTCCGTTGATAACGTGATGAGACAGAGGAGAAAAGTGAGACAGGGAACAGACCTTAGAGACTTTCTTGCTAAATATAGATATTCTTCCAAACTACCCTTCAGTATTCTATTAATTATTTATTCTTTTTTTCCCTTTTTATTTTTTATCATGACACTTCACATTTATCAGATGAAATATCTAAGAGGACACAGATTGTAGTGCTAAGCATTTTCCAAATGTTTCATTGTAGCTTGTTTCGTCTTTCTCATTATCCTGCAGATGCTTAAATCCACCCTGTATGCAGTAATGGGGATAAGATTTCCCACAGTGGAACATTGCTGACTTAATGTTGCATGATGAAATAGCACAGATTTATATTTAATATTTCTTTTCAAGCAGGCATCTCAGTGCAAGGCTTCTCTGCTTGTGGCTGTTTCTCACAGTACCGCTCAGCAGTCAAACCGAGGCAGGTTTTTAAAGCTGCAGGAAATTTATCTAATGCTTTATACTAAGGAGTGCTTACAAATCAAAAATGGGGTTTATTCCTGGAAGACCCCAGAGTTTAAAGCACGCCCAACACATGTTCCTGCAGAGGTGGCTGCATCCGCGCCCGGGCGGCCTTGGTGGCACGTCGTGTGCATATTCATTATCCGTGCAAACCCATCACTAGCATTTAGGTGAAAACTGCTGAGCTGATGCTGCAACGCAGGGCTGCATGGGAGGGACTCTGCTGCTCGCAGGAGCTTGGGGCTGAGGCTGGGCAGCTCAGTGCATGCACAGCACAGATTTGCAATGCAGGTAATGCATCAGTGCGCAAGAACAGTGGTCCCGCAGAGCCCGAGCCGCGCTGCTGGCATTAGCCCATCTGCAGAGCTCACTGGAATTAGAGCCCCTTTCTGCAAGAGGTTCGTAATTGCAAGCAAATGCCTCATTAGCGCCACGCAGATCAATCTGAGAGCATCAGTAAACACAAACAAAATAATTAATGACTTGCAGGTAGGCTAATATGTTATTGTGGCTGTTGCAGTTGCTCCTTGGGAGGGAGGAGGTGGGACCCACTCGGCTGGGGTTTGAAACAGCCTGAATGTGCAC